>RJWT010031805.1:0-14282 GCA_004365215.1 Cuniculus paca | reverse complement strand
CCACAGACGCGGTCCTCTCAGGGCCAGTTCCAACAGCAGATGTTCGCAGCGTTCTCAAGCCACCACCACCATGTGAAGGTTGGAAAGTGATTCAGCCGCTCTGCTGGGAAGGAGGCCTAGTGCTTCAGGGTCAGTGTGGGAACTCCAAGGGGACGCTGCAGGGACCTGAGCCATCACATGACAGCCAGTCATCTTGGAGGAGCTGGGGGAGAAGCTGCCACAGGATTCTGGGGGAGAGGACTGCAGGACCCGGTTCTGAAGGGCTTCGGTGGCCATGGGTCCCAGGGCGGCCAGAGGACACCAACCTGCATTATTAGTGGGCTGCAGGGCACATGAGATGGATGCACTCGAGCCGCCCTTTCAGCTGCAAGGTACTCTACAGGTATCCACCTGTCCTGAGCTAAAACCAGAGGCACAAGGAGGAAGACGCACATTCCAGCTGGCCGCCTCAGCCGCTCACTGCTCCTCTCCGGCTTCTCAGGCCTTGCTCAGCCTCCCGCTCTTCCTCCCCAAACTCTCCTGACCTTGGTTGATAGTGACTCATCTTTGCCTTGGCTCCAGCCGAGACATGCTGCTGCCACCTTGCTGGCTCCATCTCCCTCATGCACAGTGGCATCTTACATAGCTGGTGCAGGCACCTTATAAGGCCCCTGCCTACCCTCCTTGTCTGCTTGCATCTTAGAGTCCAAGCATATCAAAATGCTTTCACAGAGATTCCCAGTATCCCAGGGCACCCAGAAACAGGTGACCTGCCTTCACCCTCAAGGTACTGTTTCATCCCCCTTCACCACCTGCACTACCCCCCTACCTCTGGGCCCCTGCCTTGTTTGCAGCTCACCTGTCACTGCAAGTGAGACTGTAGGCCACCCCTGCACCTCAGTCTGCAGCCCTACCCTGCTCCTCCTCGTATTGTCTGCAGTGCGTTCTGCCTCCCTCCTTAACGCTGCGTTGCTTTCTGTGCCTCCTCTTGGAAGGCTGCCAGCTCGGGGCAGGCACCTTTGCACAGGGCATGTCCCAGGTACCTGTTCGGAGCTGGCTTGTACTGAACCTGTGTTTGCACAGGGAACATGCAAACCAACTGCCCTAAAGCAGTCCACTGTCTGGGAGGGCCGAGAGGGAGCAGTGCAGGGGTGGAGCAAGACCGTGGTTTCTGGCAGGTGCCAGAGGAGGGGCAAGGGCTGGGGAGAGGCCCCACAAGACCAGTGTGAGGCACGCACTTTGCCAGGACTGCTGAGCAGGCGAGCTGTGGCATGTGTCGGTCAGCAGTGGAGATTTAGGAGCTCCCTGGACAGGGCCAGCCTGGGGCTGCCTTGGGAGCAACAGGGAGCTGCTGAAAGCTAAGCCTAGGTTTTGGGGTCAGGTCCACTTCCACGTTCTGAAAGTGCATCAGCCAGTCTAGTGCTCTGCCATAGGGACCTCTGGAACATACCCTGTTTGGTCATTTTAGTGACTTTTATTAATTAAATGCAGTTATTTATCACATCACACATGCTTGTATAACATATACACTCGTGGCCCTGTCTGTTAACCAGCTATGCCACTGGCAGGGACAGATGAACAGTAATTTTGTTAAAAAGCCAATAATAAGCACAGCCCTGTTTACATATATTAATATTTGAGCCACAGTTCTTTTCTCCAAATGATAACAAAGAGAGCGCTGCCTGGGCTTAATTGTGACTGTACTTGAAAGTAAGTAAATCTGCCCAGGAATTATGACCAAAGATCCCATGCTGGTGTTAGCTGGAGCAGAAGAAAGCAAGTGTTAAAGACTTGAGACCTTCCCTGTGCCCAAAAGAGTGACACGCTCATGGCCATTTCCCCTTCTTTCAGCGCGTGCCAGAAGATGAGGCCTATTTCATAGCAAAGGAGATTCTTGCTACAGAACGAACATACCTGAAGGATTTAGAAGTTATTACTGTGGTATGAAGCCCCAATCCTTGTATACTTCTATTTTCTTAATATGTCTTAAATCTAAACATAAAGGTTCCATCCTGAGAAATAGCTCCTGATAATCATTGCTACATGTGTAAATTTTGTTTAACTTATATCTTCCATACAACATGATGTCTAAGGTCAGAATATGAGGTCCAAGTTTTTGTGAAGCCGGAAAGCTGGGGATGTGTCCATTTAAAACTTCTGACCTACAAATTATTTTGCTGTATTTGAAGATCAGGTAGTCAGCAAAGGAAAGGCTGGAGTGCTAGCTTAAGCCTTTCTCACAGGCAGTGTCTGGAGGGTCTTGGCTGGGTGTCCTGTGGTCACAGGCCCTCAGGGGCTTGGTCTCTTGGTCCCCAGCAAAGTCATGCCTTCCGTCATGCCAAACTCCTCCCACAGTGGTTCCGCAGTGCAGTGGTCAAGGAGGATGCCATGCCCGCGGCCCTGATGACCCTGCTTTTCTCCAACATTGATCCTGTCTACGAATTCCACAGAGGCTTCCTGCATGAGGTGGAGCACAGGCTGACACTCTGGTAAAAATGCTGCATGCTGGGTGCCCCCCATTTCCTGGACCCCACCTTCTGGATGTTCATGTGGGTGGCTCCCACTTCTGGGACTCCTACTGCACACACTGGTAGCTCCACTGCCCCAGACCCATACATGAGCAGTCCCTGAGTGCTGTCCCCATGGGGAGGCCTCTACATTTATTACCATCACTGCTTTCAAGAATTTTCCAGCTTCAGAAACTAATTCAAAAGAACCATTATGTCATTGAAGTATATTTTTAAATCCGGTGGAGAGATCTTGAAATTTAATAATAAGCTTTATTCATCCTTTTTCAGAAAAGAAAGCGAGCCAGGGATTTAGCTCAGTGGCATAAGCCCCTACCTGGCAAGCGTGAGGTAATGAGTTTGATCCCTGGTACCAAAAAAACAAAACAAAAAAAGAAAAGAGTGAAAGGAGCAAGTTAAAAATGGGTGAACCCTTTTTTACCTGGTTATAAACTTTTTTAGAGAATTGCCAAGACAGGTATAAATTATTTTGTCAAGTAAAGGCCCTTCCACCTCAAAGTATCCCATCATCCATATGACCTGCCTCAGACCATGGTGTTTTCTGCCAGATTTCAAGGGGTTTGAACCTCTTGTTCCTCTTTATTCCAGGGAAGGACTCTCCATTACCCATACGAAAGATGATCATCAACGAATTGGGGACATCCTACTAAGGAAAATGCATCAGTTAAAGGTAGGCCAAAGCTTTTGTTGTGACTTCAGGCCTAGTATGAAAGCTTTGGGTGAAAACAGATCTGCTGTTCTCAGTATTGCCTTCAGAACAGCATTTCTCAGAACAGAAACTACCCCAAGAACAAGCTCCCCTTATAACAGTGTTCTCAACAACAGGGTTCTCTTCAGAAGAGGATTCCCCCTCAGAACAGCATTTCCTTCAGAATGGTGGGCTCTTGAACAGGATTTCCCACAGAACAGTTCCCCTCAGAATCGAGTTCTCAGAACAGCATTTCTCTCAAAGAAGCATTCCCTCGGAATGGGGTTGCACTAAATACAGCCTTCTTACAACAGTGTTCCCCTCAAAACAGCACTCATTTCAGAGCAGGGTTCCTTCCCCTCAGAACCCTAAGAGTTCTCCAAAACAGTTCCAATCAAAACTTTCTTCATTTCAGAAAAGGATTCCCTAAGACAGGGATCCCCTCAGAACAGTGTTCTCCTCAGAACAGATTTCTCTCAGAATATTGTTCTCCTAGGAATACATTGCCTCACAACAGGCTCCCCCTCAGAACAAGTTTCCCTTCAGTACAGTGTTTCTCTCAAAATAGCATTCCTCTCAACCGCCTTCCACAGAAAAGAGTTCCCCTAAGAGTAGCTTTTTAGAGTAATATTCACCTAAGAACAGCCTTCCCTTTAGCAGTACTCCTCCAAACAGGATTCCCCTCAGGACAGCATACCCTCAGAAAGGGGTTCCCTCAGAGTATCTTTCCTTATCACATTATTTCCGCAGAACACAAGTTTGTTTGGTTTTTTTTTTTTTTATCACATTATTCTCCTCAGAACAGTGTCAAATAGGGTTCTCCTCAGAACAAATTTCTCCTCAAAATAGCTTTCCCAAGAAATAACAGTGTTCCCCTCAGAACAGTTTCCCAGTACAAGGTAACCTTCAGAACAGAGTTGTCCCGAATCTGTAATCCCAGCACTAGGAGACCGAGGCAGAAGGATTGTTGTGAGTTCAAGGCTTTCTGGGGTGTGTATTGAGTTCAAAATCAGTCTGAAATACATAGAAAGACCCTGTCTCAAACAAACAAAAAAGCAAAAGAGTTATGCTTAGAGCAGCAATCTCCTCGGAGCAGCCTTCACCTCAGAATGTAATTCCTAACAACAGCGTTGCCCTCAGAACAGGATTCCTCAGAACAAGGTCCTATTAAGAAAACATTGCTAAGAAGAAAAAGAAACAGAAAAAGAAAGCATTGCTTTAGCTGGACATGGTGGCACACTCCTGTAATCCAAGCACTTGGAAGGCTGAGGCAGGAGGATCATTGCAAGTTCAAGACCAGCTTGGGCTACACAGTGAGCTCAAGGCTGGCCTAAACTGCATAGTAAGACCCTGTCTCAAGGAAACAAAACAAAAAAAGAGCATTGCTTAGAATAAGATCCTCCTCAGAGTAGTGCACCCTCAAAGAATGCTTCCTTTAGAACCAGGGTTCTTTCACAGTAAGGTTCTCCTTAAAATAGCTTTTCCCAGAAAAGCGTTCTGCTCAGAGCAGAGCTCACTGCAAAACAGGGTTTCCCTCAGAAGAGGATCCCTTCAGAAAAAGATTCCACTCAGAACAGTGCTCATCTCAGAAAAGGGTTGCTCAGTACAGCACTCCCCTCAGAACAACTTTTTGTTCAGAGCACTCTTTCCCTTGGAACAGTTGTCCTCTCATAGAGCTTTTCTTAGAACAGAGTTCCTTTCAGAACAGAGTTCTTCATAGTACATCTCAAAACATGCTTCTACTGAAAACAGCATTCCCCAGGACTAAGTTCCCCTCAAAACAGCTTCCCTTCAGAAAATCTTTCCCCATGACAGGCTTACTTTGGAACAGAGTTCCTTAGAAGAAATGCCCCTTCAGAATACTATTCCCCTCAGAAGAGAACTCCCTTCAGAACAGGTTCCCCTGAGAACAGGGTTCCTTTCTAAATACGATTCCCCTAGAACAGCATTCTCTTCAGAAGGGCACTCCCCAAAACAGTATTCCCCAAAATGTTTCTCTTCAGAACTGAGGTTTGGTGTTTTTGTTTGTTTGTTTGTTTTTTAAGTTTCTTCAGAGCAGCATTTCTCTCATAACAAGGTTTCCCTCAAGAAAATGTTTCTCTGAAAGGGGAAAAGGGTCCCCACTAGAGAATCTTTCCCCAGAATATTTTCCCCCCAGAACAGCCTTCCCTGAGAATAAAATTCTCCTTCGAATAGCATTCCCTTCAATAAGATTCACTTCAGTAAGGAGTCTCCCAAAGCATTTGTAGCCTCAGGACATCATTCCCCAGAAAAGAGTTCTCTTAGAATAGCTTTTCTCAGAGCACTGTTTCTCTCGGAACTCTTCTCATAGCAAGTTTCCTTTCTGTCTTGGTTACTTTTCTCTCATTGCTGAGACAAAATACCCAATGCCCAAATTAAGGAAGGATTTATTTAGCTCACAGTTTGTGGAGATTTTAGTCCATAATCAGCTGGCTCCAAGCAGGGTGGCATGGCAGAGGGGCAAACTTTCATGGCGATGGAAAACAGCAAAAGCAACAAGAGTAAAAAGGGAGGAGCATACAAAGATTCTTTCTGTCCCTTATAATGTATGTAGACTACCCGCCCCAGGGTGGGTGTAGCACTCACACTCATAACCCTAGCATTGGACTATGAATCAAACACAAACTCTAAAAGCCCACCTCCAAAAAGCACCTCCATGACTGCATGAGGCTTTGGGGGGATATCCAGAAACATAACATCCTGCCCCGGACCCCAAAGACTCATGCACATCCCTTTATGCAAAAGGCATTTAGTCCATCTCTAAGAGTTGCCAAAGCCTGAACAGTTTCAGCATTGCTGAAAAGACCAAGTCCCAAGTCTCCTCCAAGATGTAAGGCAAACCTTAGCTGCAAGCCCCTGTACAAATGCAAACAAAGTTAAACACTTCCAACAGGCCGTGGCACAAGACAAACATTCTCATCCCAAAAGTTACAAACAGGAGGGTACAAAGGAATAGGGCCAAAGCAAGTCCAAAGTACAGCAGGGCAAACATTAAGTCCTATAGTTCCATGTGGAACATCCAAAGAAATCTGTGGTAAATTGTGAGCTCAAAAAGACTTGTGTGACTCCACCCCTATGGTACTTCCAGGGGTTGTAGCTCCCGGGGCTTCTGTCTTAGGCCTGTTGCAGCTTTTCTTAGATGATCCACATCCTTGGCTTTTCCAAACTTCTGGGGACTCTACTGCACATTTGGCTTTACTCTCATAGATTCACACACTACCCTCTCAGGGGCACAACTGCCCGGCCTCCCAGGACCTCTGAAATCAGGGTGGAAGCCTTTTTAATCTCCGAACTTTTGCATTCTGTGTGCACCTAAACCCAGCGCCATGTGGATGATGCCAAGGTCTGTTGCCAGCTGGAGCAGTAGCCAGGCTCTCTTCTCTCTTGACTGTGAGGATCAAGTGCCTGGATCACTGGGAAGTCTGAGGAACAAATTCTCTATGCTGCTACCTTTCTGGAACCTGGTGGCTGCCACCTTTCTGGAACATGGTGCTCTGAGGCTTTCTCCTCAAAGCAAAGCCTTTCACTTTTGCAGTTTTGAGATGGCAAGGTTCGAGACTTGCTGCCATCTTTCATCTCTTGTTCTTTCTTAGCAATTGAGATCTCCTGAGTGCTGAGATTACAGGTGCTCAGGAGCATGAGGCATTGGGGGACATCCAGACACAAACCATAACACCTTCAGAACAGGGGTTCTCTCAGAAGAACATTCCACAGCCATTCCTTGGGGGACTGCATCTCCCCGCAGAAGTATCCCTCAGAACCAGGATCCTGTCAGAATATCTTTCTCCAGCACATACTTCCCCTCAGAACAGTGTTCTTCAAACAAGGTTCCCCTCCAAAGTTACCCTCAGAACAGCATACCCCTTAGAGTTCCTCTCAGAACACATCTTCAGCACACTATTCCTCTCAGAACAGGGTCCCCCTCAGAGAATGTTCCATACATTATAGAGTTCACCTCACAACAAGATACTCCACAACAGAGTTCCCCTCAGATTAGCATTACCCTAACAATGATACCTTCAGAGCAGGTTCCTTCTCAGAATGGAGTTTTCTAAAACAGATGTCTCCAGAATAGACTTCCCCTCAGAACAGGGTTTTTTGGTACAGCGTTCCCCTGAAAAAAGCCTTTCCCACAGTGGGCTGTCTTTAGAACAAGCTTTTCTTTGGAACAGAGTTTCTGAAAATTATTCACCTCACAGTATCATTCCCTTCAGAATAGCATTCCCCAGGGTAATAACAATATTCATCACAGAACACAGCTTCCCCTCACGACTCAGTTCCCTTCCAAAGTTAGTCCTCCTAGGAGCATGGTGATGCTCAATAGCAGTGTTCCTGTCAGAGCAGTGAAACAGTTTCTCCTTGGAAGTGTTCCTCAGTACAGGTCTTCTTGGAGTACCTTCCAAGAGCAGCATTCCCTCATAACAGCATTCCTTAAAACTGTACTTCTGGAACATGGTTCCCCTCAGTATGGGGCTCCTTTTAGAACCAGGTGCCCCTCAGAAGAATATTCCCTTTACAACCGTGTCCCCAGATGAGACTCAGAGCTGGCTTCTCGTCAGAGGAGTGTTCTTGGAGCTGGTGCTTCTCAGGGGGCCCCTCGGAACTCAGTTCTGTTAGATCCAGGTTTGCTCAAAGCAGCATTGCTCAGAACGGTGTTCCCCAGTACACCGTCCGTCCCCCTCAGCAAAGTGTTTCCCTTGTGACAGTCCTTTTCAGAGTGATGTTGTCCTTAGGACAGTGTCCACCAGAATATTGGTCCCCTCAGGACAGAGCTTCCCAGGTCATGATTCCATGGAACAGAGTCCCTGTTTTAACACTCCTGTCAAAGCAGTGTGGGACTAGGGGCTGGGCTCAGGTTTTTTCTTCAGCATGTTAGAGCTCCATGAAGGCAGTGGACCAAGAAACACAAAAATGCAGTGACTTCTGGATAGCCACGGCTCTGTGAGAGAAGCAAGATATTCCTTCGTTAGGACATCAGGGTCACAGCCACCTTGCAGGTGATACAGTCACCGACCAGGGTCTCATTCTTGCTACTCAGACCTGGGCCTTGTATGCACACAAGGTCACCCCATGGCAGCCCTGAGATGTGGAGCCCTGCTTGTTTCACACTGTTTCCAGGCGGCTCCTCCATCCCTCCCTATGTCTATCCACACAAGCCCCCATTCGTGGAATTCCTGTGGCCATTGGCTCCCTTTACTTTGTCTTCAGATAGCACCTGCCTGAAGAGTTCCATCTTGTTCAGCCCCCTCATGTCCTGACATGTTTTTGGGTTTCCAAGCCAGTTGTCAACTGGAAAGTTCTACTCCAAAACCACTCACACTGGTTTGAAAGTAAAATCTCCATAAATCTGTTTCATGCAGCATATCCCACCACAGAGGTCATCTGTAGTGTTCCATTAAACACATCAATTTAACGTCTCAGAGCTAGGGACTCTGGAACAACCAGAGTCCACGTGTGAGCGCATCAGTCTGTGTTACCTAGATGTCAGGCCTGGTTGCTCCCCGTCCCCAGTGACTGATCAGCATGACTGCTTTGCCCCGATCGTGAGTGACACTTCTGGATCAAGGGTTGGACCTGGGCAGAGCGTGTTTGCTGTGTCCTGTGAGGTGGACAAAGCCTTACTGGCCTCTATGCTTCGTCTCCGTGGTGGGAAGAAGGCCTGTCAGGGCAGTGAGCGGTGGGTATCAGGGAGCGCTGGCCCCCTAGGCTGGAATGAGGTGCAGGTCCAGGCAAAGACAAAACCGCAGGAGGCTGAGGAGCCTCTGGCTGCACCATCCATTGCTGTTCTGCCCAGCTGCATCTGCTGTCCACAGTGGGGATTCTGCCCCCTCCACCTCTCACCTAAACCTCTGTGCCCCAACAGGAGTTTACCAGCTACTTCCAAAGACACGACGAGGTCCTGACAGAACTGGAAAAGGCCACCAAACGCTGTAAGAAGCTGGAAGCGGTGTACAAAGAGTTCGAGCTCCAGAAAGTCTGCTACCTGCCACTCAACACCTTCCTGCTGAAGCCCATCCAGCGGCTGGTACACTACCGCCTGCTGCTGGGCCGGCTCTGCAGGCACTACGCACCCGGGCACCGCGACTACGCCGACTGCTGCGGTGAGTGCAGGACCGTACCATGGACTTTGGGCCAGAGGGCCAGGCAGTAGGAGGAGATATGCTAGCCATTCCCTCCCCGGGTTTCCCTGCTCCTTCAATTACTGCAGGGTAGCAGACCCCAGGTTGGCGCCGGGCTGCTTACACCCAGAGCAAGGCCTTGCTCCACCCCAGATCCCGACAGTGTCCTAAGCAGGCCCCAGGGGGTGTTTGCTGTGACCAGGGTAGTCCCCCACTGCCGCAGTTCCCCATAGCCCACTGGACTGACCTGATTCCTGTGCGTGTGCCTGTTTTGCAAGCCTTGGCTCTAAAGGTTAGAAACATTTGGGCCAGGTAACCTGTTATAAGCTTCTGGCACACATAGACTTTGTCTTTGTTTTGTTTTTTGTTTTTTATGAGACAGTCTCACTACACACTCCAGGCTACTTACTGTTTAGCCCAGGCTGCCCTCAAACTTGCAGTCTTTCTGCCTTAGCCTCCTGAGTGCTGCACCACCATGCCTAGCTTGGACCTTGCCATTTTCAACTTGCATTAAAGGGACAAGGAATAAAGTCTGAACATTTTTAACTTACATATAGGGCTCCACTTGTAGCACAGATTTAGTCCAGGAAATTGTCCAAAGATTAAACTTACTGTTGCATGAAAAGTAGAGATGAAGCTGGGCATGGTGATGCTTGCCTGCAATCCCAACACTTGAGAGGCTGAGGCAGGAGGATTGCATGAATTCAAGGTCAGTCTGAACTACATAGTGTGTTCACAGCCAGCGTGAGCTACGTAGTGCAACCCTGTCTCAAAAAAAAAAAAAAAAGATGAAAAAGTTTGTAGCATTTCTTTCTAGTCAGTTTCCCATAGGCCTCACATGTGTGTAAATAAGGTTATATCCTGAGAAGAAACAGAATGGATTATAGGAAGTCAATAGTTCTCTTCCTCTTCATTTCAAATTATGTTTGTTAAAAAGAAAAAAAGAAGAAAATTATTTGAAGGCTTTCCTGGGCTGGGAATATAGCTCAGTTTCACAGCAAGTGCAACTGCTTGGCAAGCTCAAGGTCCTGAGTTTAATTCCCAGTACCAAAAAAAGAAAAAAATCTTTCCTGCCAGGTGTGGTGGTGCACACCTGTAATCTCAGCACTCAGGAGGCTGAGGCAGGAGGATCACTGAGTTTGAGGCCAGCCTGAGCTGCATAGTGAGACCCTGTCTCATAAAAAAATAAAAAAACTTTCCAAGTACTTTAAGGGACATGTAAAAATCATCACAGCATGCTTACTCATCACCATTCATAAAGCACAGTAGTTACGGAGCTGGGCGGAGAGGATGGCCACGGATCCAGATGACCAGAGACTGCACCAGGTGTCGAGGAGCAGCATGTGTCCACCTTGTGCCAGGGGCATGCAACCGTGACATGTGACTGTGCCTCACAACATGCCGAGTTCCTCATCAGCAGAACCGGCTTCACAGGCTGATGGGAAAACGGCACAAGGCCGTTTCTCAAGGGCTCGTAAACTGTTGCCATGATGCAACGCTAAGCGCTCAACCACAGCAGAAGGGTGGCAGGGTCCAGTGCCAGGCCCGTCCCCGGCTCCTGTCAGGAAGGGCTGCGAGGACGGGCCACAGCGCGCAGGAGCAACCAGCCCTCAGGCTTCCTGAGAACTCAGCACTGAACTCCTGCACACAAGAGGGGACCTTGAGGCTGGGGATGGAGAAGGTACCTTTTTGCTTGGCCTTAATTCTGACGGGGCCTCCCCAGGACAACACCTGGTACTGGCTGTGTGTGCAGCACGTGCGGATGTCACCATCACACTGTGGCTTGGTAGCACCACTGTCACTCTGTGAGGATCCATCAGATCTGGATCCTGTGCCCCCCTTGCTGCCGCATCCAGGGCCCCGTGTGGCAGTGCAGGGTTCCAGCGCTACGCCCTGTGACTCGGCAACCGAGCATGGTGGTACCAAGTGCCATCCAGGGCAAACTCACGGGGCTGCGCCTCTGCCCGACAAGGCGTTGCGGGGAGGGCTCGCCCTCAAGCTGGTCTGGGAGTGCACTAGGGCATCACACAGGGCAGAGGTGGCATCTTTGGAGGTCCTTAGGCATTCTCAACGCTGGGCTTTAGTCACTTGTGAGTGAAAACGTGATTTTCTCCATTACCCCTGCCGCCCGCCCAAGTGCTTCCCTCTCACCTGCCTTCTCTGAAAGCTTCCAGGAGCCCGTGAGGAGCCTAAGAGCAGGGCTGAGGGCAGCTGGGGTTGTGGAAGCAGAAGTGGGGAGCCCAGCAGGAAGTCGGTCTTGATAATAGGGTGCGACCCAAGGAGTGGCTCCAACAAGGCAGAAGCAGGACTGGGTTGGCCAAGCAGCTGTTTCCAGTATGGCCTGCACGGGACTGCATGGACACTGTTGGTGTTTGAGTTTGTTTTGTGTTAGTGAGTTTTCCTTCCTGATTATAAACCCTTTAACTGTAAGATAGGCATCACTTGTGAGATGCAAAGCATTTACCCTTCAGAGCATAATAAGCCATCTTCTCCGGGCCCAGCATCGGCGGTCAGTGGGGTGGGGAGTGTGAGGCTGAGGGTGCCTGGTCGTGCTGGTGTGGGCGTGGCAGGGCAGCTGTCCTGCATGGAGTCCCGGCACAAAGCACCTTGAACCAAAGCCTATCTTTAAAATGCCAGTCCCTGCATATGGTGGTAGGAGGGGACCTTTGGGGGCCTGGACTGAGGGGCCTCTCGACACAGATGCCCTGAAGGCCATCACGGGGGTGAATGCCACGCTCCAGCACAGTCTCACCCGGCTAGAGAACCTGCAGAAGCTGACAGAGCTGCAGCGGGATTTGGTTGGCGTGGAGAACCTCATCGCTCCTGGCAGGGTGAGTGGCTGTGTTTTGGGGAAGGGGTTGAGCTGGTTACTTTTTTGTAAGGGTTGGTTTTGAGTTTTTTGTTTTGTTTTTTGAGATTTTTATGCACCTCTCACAAAATTTACTCATTTTGGGTATGCTATTCGGTGGTCTTGAGTTATAGAACAATTATCACTAACGCAGAACGTTTCCATCCCAAGTCAGTAGACACTCCATGTCCCAGGAAAACCCATTGGTAGAGAGCCAATCGCAAGCCACCATGAGACAGGAGAGGCAGAAAGATCCAGAACCTCAAAGAATGCAACTTAGTGAGGACTTACACACAGCAAGACCAGTGGGCTCCCGAGGTTTGGGTCTGAGGGAAGGGGCTTATCTAATGCCTGGCACAAAAGTGACTGTGATTCTCTCAAGCACTGTGTACTTCTGTGGCACTGAGGTCTACCCGAAGGCCCCAGGTCCCTGTCTAATGGCTTTATTGACAGTGTGACGGGGAACCACACAGGGAAAGAGAAAAGGCCGCTCAGGCGATCGTGGTAGGGCCAGCTTCAGGTGGCTCCAGTCGGGTCAAGCTGCACCCCTACACTGCTCCCCCACAGCCCTTGCAGTCACAGACCTGCTTTCTGTCCATGAGGAGTCGCCTCTTCTGGGCCCTTCGTGTACACGGAGTCACTTTATATAGCTTTTTACGTCTAGCTTCTTTCACTCAGCATCATTTGCAAGGTTCATCTCTATTGTAGCCAGTATTTACTCCTTTGCTTTTGGAGACAAGAGTCTTACTGTGTACCAAGGATGGTCTTGAGCTCACAATCCTCCTGCCTCGGCCCCCCAAGTGCTAAAAGTACAGGTGTGCACCACCACACCCAGCCACGTGTAAGTTTTTGTATGAACACACGTTCAATCTTGGGTACACGCCTGGGAGTGGCCTTGACAAGTTACAGTAACTGCTTAACATTCTGAGGAGCCATCAGGCCAGTCTCCAAAGTGACTGCCCATTTTGCATTCCCACCAGCAGCGCTTGAGGGCCCCAGTTTCTCCGCGTTAGGGGTGTGAAGTCGCATCTTACCACCCACACTGAGCACGTCATGCCTCATGGCCATTTCATGACTTCTTTGGAGAAAAGTCTCTTCACACCCTTTACCTGCCTTTTTATTCAGAGTATGTAAAGAACTTTTTTTTTTTTTTTTTTCCCGGTACTGGGGATCCAACTCACAACCTTGTGCTTCCCAGTTAGGCACTTACACTGCTGAGCTAAATCCCTGGCCAAGAACTCTTAAAACTTAACAGTAAAACAGCAACTGAGTGGGTTTTCAGAATTCTTTAGATATCCTAAAGACTAGATCTTTATCAGAATATAACTTGTAAATATCTCCCATGAATTCAGTCTTTTCACTTTCTGGATGGTATCATTTACAATACAAGAGGCTTTAACTTCAGTGCTGTCTGAAGTTATCTTTAGTTGCTTGTACCTGAGGTGTTGTATCTACTAAACCATTGCCCAACCCCAGATACGAAGTTTGAAACACCATACTTATGAAACACCATGTGTTTTTCTCCTGATGTTTCATTTTAGCTCCTACAGTTAGGTCTTTGATGCGTTTTGAGTTAATTTTTCATATGGTATGGTGGGGTCCAAATTCATTCTTTTGCATGCAGATATCCCAGCTTTCCTGCTCATTTGTTAAATTATCTTGTCATCCTTATGAGAAACTCCATAGACCAGGTGTGGGGTTTTGGACTCTTGCTTCTTTTCCATGGGTCTGGGTGGCTTATGGCTGCCTACTTTGTCACCAAAGCCTTTTTCATTGAACTCAGTACTGTCAACAGGTTATTTTTAAAATTGCATGGTGATGTTTCCCTTTTCAACACAAATGTATATTAGCATGGACTTCAGCTGCAGTTCTGTGTTAGCCTGATTGAAAGTGTTAATATAATTATGAGCTCCAAAGAATGAATCTAGAATATGTAGGCAGGTTTCCTCACTTCTAGTTTTTTTGTTGTTTTGTTGTTGTTGTACTGGGGATTGAATCCACAGGTGCTCACTGAGCTATATACCACCTCTTTTCTTTTTTCTTTTCTCTTTTCTTTTCTTTTTTCTTTCCTTTTCCTTTTCCTTTTCTTTTTTTTTTTT
>RJWT010031804.1:0-14279 GCA_004365215.1 Cuniculus paca | reverse complement strand
GTCCATCTTTAGTGATGGAGGTGGATGAGGACCAGCAAGGACAGGGGTAGGGGAGCCGCGGGGATGGGCAGAGCTGGAGAGCTGGGGCATGGGAAGAGGGTTGGCCTGGGCAGGGGTGGCGATGGCTAATGCCACCCGCAACAGCACCGTACATGGGTAGAGGCCCCGCAGCGTCACCTTCCCAGCCCGAGGGCCTGGCTGCTTCCTGGGAAAATGATGAGTAATGGGCGCTTGGGCAGCCAGCCAGGCCTCCTCTCCTCCCAGGCCTTCTGCCCCAGAGATGGGCGCTGCTGAGTCCCCAGGGTGAGGAGTAGCCCCACTGGCACCCACAGGCTGTCCAGATGTTTTCTCAGCTCTTCTTCCCTTTGCCCTCCTGCCCAGTGCCAACACTGATGCTGATGCTGGCCCTGTAGCCCTGGCAGGCTGTCCTTCCTGACAGGGACCGTGCCTGGGACCTGGCGCACCCTGCTCCATGTCCCGGTCCCTCCTGGGAAAGAGGCCTTTTACAAAATTGAAGGAAGAGCTGGGCGTGGTGGCGCATGCCTGTCATCCCAGCACTCGGGAGGCTGAGGCAGGAGGATCATTGCGAGTTCCAGGCCAGCCTGGGCTACAAAGTGAGCTCAAGGCAGCCTGAACGGCATAGTGAGACCCTGTCTCAAAAATACAACCAAACCTGGAGGAAGAGTTGGAAAAATACTACAGTGGTCTCCTATGTACCTTCACCTGGATTCTCCAGTTGCTATGTCACCTGTGGTCACTAATTACATGTCTCCTCGCTGTCCTGATTGTGACTGCTCATCCCTGTCGAAGCAAGACGCAGATACCACTGTCCTTTCCCCTGCAGGGTCTCAGGACAGTGTCCTATGTGACTGCAGAAAGCTTTCCTTCTTCAGAAGCCTTCAGTTTTTGTTAGTTCGTTTTTGGTGGTACTGGGGTTTGAACCCCGGTCTCACACATGCTGGCTAAGGGTTCTACCGCTGAGTTCTATGCCCAGCCCCTTTTCTTCTCTTTTCTTTTCTTTTCTTTTCTTTTCTTTTCTTTTCTTTTCTTTTCTTTTCTTTTCAGACAGGGACTTAGTAAAATGTCCAGGCTGGGCTTGAATTTGATGATCCTCCTGCCTCAGCCTCCTGAATATTTGGGATTGGGCTGGTGGGTTTGGCTTCTATCTTTGAGAAGATGAGACCGACTGTAAAGATCTCCTTTTGACTGCAGGACCCTTATCTTCAGATAGCATTATGTTCTGGAGAGAGTTTTGGGTTGGGGACAGGGATAGTGTTCAAACCGTAAGAAATATTGTCACCCAGTGGGGCAGTCCTTATTTATTTTTTTGGTGCTGGGGATTGATCCCAGGCCTTTCCACTGAGCTGCATTCTGGCCCTCTTTTTATTTTTTATTTTGAAACAGGGTCTCATTCAGTTGCTAAGATGCCCGAGCTGGAATCGAATGTGGGATCCTCCTGCCTCAGCCTCCCAGAGTGCAGGATTTCAGCTGTGTGGCACCTGGCCAGGCTTGTAAACCACATTTAAATCTGCCAACTGCCCCAGTCATGCCCTCTGTGCCATTCCTGCTGCCTCCATCCCTGAGCCAGTTTCATCTCGTGTCCTCCACGTCCTCTGTAACCTGCAGTTTCTCGGGCTTGAGGGGGGAAAGGAGACCTCCAGGGGTGGGAATGAGGGCTCAGAAGCTGTTTGGGGATCGCTCTAGCGTGTGGGTGGCCTTCCTGGCTTTCCTTTCATGTCAGAAGCACCGGCAGGTGCCTCAGTGTACCAGAACCAGAGCTATGACCTGTAGCGTGTCCGGCCTGGCTGGCACTGCAGCTCTTCCTTGCTGGGCCGGTCAACCTGCAGGGCCTGAGCCCAGCCTGCCTGAGGCGACCCTTCAGTGTCGCCTTGGGCCTGTGACTTCCTTTCCTCCCGAATGTGTCCCAGTCACCACCACAAGGTGCTAAACATTTTTCGGAGCATCCCCGCCCTGCAGATGGGTAATAGAACAGCCACCCTGGCAGTTCCTGGGACCGGAAGTCATTATGCTAAATGCATCCTGGGCACTGGCTCACTTCCTCCTCACAGGAGCCTCTTGCCGTCATTGTTCCCATTTTATGGATGAGGAGCCAGGGGCTAATCTGAAGCCACAAACCTGCAGGTGACAGGCACTGGACCCTGGGCTCGGGGTCTCCGTCGTTGCCTCCTGTAACTAAGTCACCACCTGGGACCGAGTGTGGAAGCTGCTACCTCTGTCAGGACAGAGTGACAGGTGCTGTTGTCGCTGGCGTCAAGGTCCTGCATTGGTGCACGGCCTGTGTTACAAGGCCCTGGGGTGGGGGGAACCTTGACTGGAGTTGATTGGGTGCCAAGGTGAAGCAAATGGCGTCTTCCAGGCAGCCCGGCTTGGTGGCCCCTGCAGATCACGTGCTGCTGGGGTTTCAGGTTCCTGTGAGAATATAGAACAGCAGGAGTATTCAGAGCTACCACTCAACTTTTCTCTTTGTGAATGCTGAGTTTTGCTGGGCGTGGTGGGTGGTGCATGCTTGTGATCCCAGCACTTGGGAGGCTGAGGCAGGGGGATCCCTGTGAGTTCGAGGCCAGCCTGGACTACAAAATGAGACCCTGTCTCAAAAACAGATAATAAACAAAAGACCTTACCCCTTACTTTTTAAAAAGTGTTGATAAACCTTAGACTTTCTGTCTTGGGCACGCTTATGGACTGGTGACATAAGTTTTTGTAGTCTTTCCAAGAGATTTTGTCAGTCTCTTTCCAGAGCCTGCAGAGCACACATCTGTGAGACTCCCTGCCTCACTGAGACCAGAGAGCACTATCTCCCTGGTCACCCAGCCCAGCACACGGGATATAATGTGACAGGAGAGCCTCGCTCGGCCCTCAGTGTAGGGAACCCACAGGCTTCTGGATGCTGGTCTGGGGGGAGCCGCGGTCTCAGTGGCAGGCTAACGGGGCCCATGCCCACATTCCACGTTGTAGCTCTCCTCTGTCACCCAGGATGCCACAGACGAGACAAAAGAAAACAATGGCCATTTCTTGGAGGCTAAAGTCCAGTGACTGACAGACACCCCGAACCCACAAGCTCACACACCCAAAGAACAAAGTTTTGTGTACTTTTCTCTTGCCCCTCTGAGTTTGGAAAGGAAGGAAGGGCAAACTCTTGACTCTCCTCAAGTGAGCCCTTCACATGGAGATCTGAGCGGCCTGCTTCGGTACGGATTTGGGTTTTTGAGCGGGAGGTCTTGCTGCGTCGTGCAGGCTGGCCTTGAGCTCACGGCAGATCGCCCCGCTTCAGCTTCCCAAGTGCTAGGACTGTGGGCATGCGCCACCACACCCAGCTTGTGTGCACCTGCCTTTCCCTGCAGCCTTCCGCCGGTTCCCGGGATCCCATCTGCAGGCTCTGGGGCAAGTGAAATGTCCCAGAACGCCGGGCTGGCTTGCCAGGAGGGTCGAGAAGAACCGTAAACGTCTCAACCTTCATGAGGTCCCCGCTGAGACCAACCGCTCTAACAGACACACTGACACATTTGAGGGACTCCACCAAGGAAAGCAGGTGTAGACTTCCCGAGGTGGGGAAGTGGAAAGAAAAGTCTATGGGGAGGAGCTCGAGGAGCGGGTGGTTTGCAGATTCCTGTCTCTAAACCAGGAAGCATTGCATTCGGTGACTACACTCTTTCCTTCCTGGCTGGCGAGGAAGGGGGACACCTTTAAAAATTTATGTCCTGATTTGAGGCCAATTGGGGAGGGCAGAGAATTTTTGCATCTGCCTCTCTTTATGTCAAAGACATATATTTTGGGGCAACATATTCTGGTTCCCTGCAGCTGTGATGCACAGAAGAGCTGTGAATGCATGCAAGGTCATGTTGACAAACGTTTTCATTTCTGCTGGGCAAATTTCTACACATGGGATTACAAATTTCTCTGACAGGCGTGTGCCTCCTTTGTAGGAAACTATCCAACACTTTTCCAAAGCTTTTTAATAGCGTGTTACATTCCCATCTGGATACAAAAGATTGCTGTCCTATCTTCAGCAACTCTTGGCATTGTGAGTCTTTTTGGTTGTACATCTTCCAGAAGGTAAAAGGTTAGCTCATAGTTTTAATTTGTGTTTCTCTAGTGACTGGGTATGCTAAGCATGTTTTCTTTCTCTTTTTTTCTTCCTTTTCTCCTTCCCCTACCTCTGCACATTCATGTGTGTCTGCCTTAGTTACTTTTCTCTCATTGCTGGGACAAAATACTTGATGCCCAAAATGAAGAAAGGAAAGGTTTATTTAGCTTACAGTTTGTGGAGGTTTCAGTCCATAATCAGCTTGCTTTAAGGCAGGGTTGTGTGGCACCAGGACAAAGAAGCAGCCAACAAAAGCAACTAGAGCAAAAAAGAGCAAATGAGGGAAGCAAGCAGCTTTCCCTCCCTTATATTGTATACCGGCTCCCTGCCCCTGAGCGGGTGCAGCACTCACACTGCCAATCCCAGTGCTAGACAACGAACTAATCAGAACCAATCAGTGGCCTTCAAAAGGCCGGCCCTCCATGACCACATGAGGCTTCGAGGGGATATCTAGAAGCAAACCACATTGTGTGTGCATGTGTGCACACGCGTGTACATAAGTATGTTCTAAGCCAGGTGTGGTGATGCACACCTGTAATCCCAGCACTTGGGAGGCCGAGGCAGAAGGATCCTTATAAGTTCCAGACCAGCCTGGGCTACAAAGTGAGCTCAAGGCCAGCCTGAACTGCATACTGGGACCCTGTCTCAAAAAGTAAAAAAAAAAAAAAAAAAAAGTATGTTGTCAAAGTGGATCTATTTACCTGAAAGTGTCTCAAGCTTATCCTTCTTTACGCCACAGTAGTACTCCATTGTATAAAAAAACCCACACCTTCTTTATCCAATCACTGATGGATATTTGGGCTTTTTTTTTTTTTTTTTTTTTGGTACAGGGGATTGAACTCATGACCTTGTGCTTGCCATGCAGGTGCTTATGCCACTGAGCTAAATCTCCGGCCTTTGGGCTTTTTTCAAGAGTTATAAACTGTGCTTCTATAAACATAGGTGTGTGCCTATAACTGTGGTATGACGCTTTTAATTCTTTTGAGAAGATACCCAGGAACAGTGGAATCTTAATTTTTTTGTCATTTGTTTATTTTGAGACAGTCTCGCTGTGTAGCCCAGGCTGGCCTTGAACTCACAGCGATCCTCCTACCTCAGCCTCCCAAGTGCTGGGAGTACAGGCGTGTGTCATCATGCGGGTGTGGAGTTTTACTTTTTTAAAAGCCTGTGGTCCATTCCTAATTAATTTTATGCATGATTTGAGATGGGGTTGAAGTTTGTTTTTTTTTTTTTTATCAAATGCGTCTTGTTCTGCTGTCACTTGCTGAAAAGGAAATTTTTTGTCCAGTACATTATATCTTAGTCCCTTTGTGGAAAACCAACTGGTCGCATGCGAGCCTAACTCTAGACTCTGTTCTTTCCTCTGAGCTGTGCGACTGTTTGAGCCCGTGCTTACGCTTTCGGTTCCTCAACCAGAGAAACACGCACAGATCTAATTTCTTGCCTCACGCATCAGTCACTTTCCCACAGCCAGAACAAAATCCTTGACACCCACAACTTTAAAGGAGGACGAGTTTATTTGGCTCATAGTTTCAGGAGGTTTAGTCCATGGTCGGCCACTCCAGGAGGGCAGGGACCCCATGGTGGACGGGCCTGCTGGACGAGGACAGCTGCTTACCTCCTGGCAGCCTGGAGCAGAGAGAAGGGAGGAGCCGGGGGCCAGAACCCCACCCTTTCAGGCTGCACCCCCAGCCCAGCCCCGATTCTGAACAGCACCTTCAGCCCCGATGAACCAACCCACTGATGAGAAGAGCACCCCACGATCCATCCACCCTCCAAATCCCCCGCTCTGCACACACCAGACATTTACCCCTTTTCCTGTTGGCATTCTCTGGGATTACAGCCGGGTTCCTATTCTTCTCCCTTTGCATGCGCCTCGCCCATCAATGCTGACCAAGCTTTGCTTTACTTCTTATTGAAACTGCCAGTGATTTGTGTGCAGCTGGATGTGAAATGCCAATGCCCGGGTTCGCTTTTAGGAGGCCCCACAGCGTGGTCCCTCACAGCAGGTGCTGCTGACCACAGCCACGAGCCAGGCTTGCGTCGCAAGGCCTTAGACCGAGCACATCTGTTAAAGGATTAGGAGGAGGAAAAAAAGGCCGACAGAAGTCGGTGTGGCCCATAAAGCCTAAAATATTTACTACCCGTCCTTGGAGGATGTTCGCCAATCCCCAGTGGTCTTGTCTATTTATCAGTTTAAGTTTAAGCTTTTTCAAGACAGGGTCTTCCTGTGTAGCCCGAGCTGACCTCAGACATCCATTCAACCTGTCTCAGCCTCCCCAGTGCTGAGAATACTGGTGTGTGTCACTGCGTCTGCCCCGCTTCGAGCCCAGACTTCAGAGGAGGGCCTTGTGCTGGACGCGCGCGACTGTCAACTGCTGCTCGCTGCCCATTGGCCTTGGCCAAATTCACTACCACTCAGCTGCGCCTCTTTCTTGTCTGTGGGGGGGAGTGGGCAGGCGTGGGGGGTCAGCTCCCCAAAGCCGTGGGAGCTGGAGTCTGACTGCCCTGTGGATGAAGAAGGGCCTGTGGGTGCGGTGGCACACGCCTGTGATCCCCGCACTCAGGAGGCTGAGGCAGAAGGATCATCACAACATAGTGAGCTCCAGACCAGCCAGACTATATGGACCCTATCATCCAAAAAATAAAAAACTAAAGAGAGTGGCCATGTCACTGTCACCCTCCTGGCCGTCCAGCCAGGGAGACAGAACAGACCAGAAACACTTAAAAATTCATGCCCTGCCAAAAACAGGGCAGGACCTGTGGCAGCGATGATGAGAAAACCTAACCTCAGGCAGCTTTGGAATTTAGAACCTGAACCCCGCGATTGTCCTGTAACTGCGCACTGAGATGCTCCCTCCCAGGCCGAGCTGTTGTCCCGAGGTGGTGGCCGGGAGGAAGGGGATGCGGGGGGGCTGATGAGCCCTGGGGCTGTTGAAGATGTGGGCTGGGGTCCTGGGTGCTGAGGGGCACCCGAGGGGCAGTGGTGGGGCAGCCCGTGGCCCTCTCCTAGGAGCTCCAGACGGGATCACAAAGGTACCCCACCCCAGTGCACCCCATGGGCCATGTGTTTTACTGTCCCTGTGGGACAGTAGATAGCTAAATCAACAGCCAGGCATGGTGGCTCATGTCTGTAATCCCAGCACTCGGGAGGCTGAGACAGGAGGATCATTTCAAGTTCGAGACCAGCCTGGGCTACAAAGTGAGCTCAAGGCCAGCCTGAACTGCTTAGTGAGACCCTGTCTCAAAAAGACAAGGGCTGGGGATCTAGCTCAGCGACCTAAGCGCCTGCCTGGCAAGCACAAGGTCATGAGTTCAATCCCTGGTGCTGCAAAAAAATAAAAATAAAATAAAATACCAAAACTTCCGGCGTGGTAGTGCAGGGCTGTAATCCCAGCACCCAGGAGGCTGAGGCAGGAGGACTGCTGGGAGTTTAAGGCCAGCCTGGCAGAAGGATCAAAGCCAGCTTGGGTGATGCAGCGAGACCTAGTCTTAAACAGAAGGCATGAAATACTCTGCTTCCTTCCATAGGTTCCTGCCTGGGCCTCCCCTCGCAGTGTCACTGCCGCCGTCGCCACTGCAGCTGCCCATAGAGCATGAACGAGCTGGCTGCCCGTGTGCCCTGGTGGACTCAGAGGTGGGCCTGCACCAGAGGGCTGTGTTTGGTACCAAGCTGGGGGGGGAAGAGGCTGAGGTGCACTGAGCAAGTGGGCTGGGCCCCAAGCGTCAGGCCACTGTGGGGCTCGGCCTCAGCCCTGCACTGCAGTCCCGGAGGCTCAGACAGGAAGAGCTGCCCGTCACCCCTGCATGGGAGGTGGGGCTGGTCACGGCTACCTCGGGGACCACAGGGAGAATTTTTCTATCTTTATATTTTTGCTGTTTTTGAAACAGGGTCTCAATATGTAAGCACAGGTTGGCCTTGGACTCACAGTGATCCTCCTGCCTCCGCCTCCCAAGTGCTGGGATCACAGGTATGCGCCACCACCCCTGGCTGAAGAATCTTCACGAAACAGTGCAGGGCCGGCACTTGGCCTCTTCAGCACAGCAACCGGTGCTCGGGCGGAAGACTGGGCCCCTGCCTTGCTGGCACTGGGGCTGAGGAGGGGCCCTTGGGAACTGGTCCCATCTCCCCCCGAGGGACCCACTCCTGGCTCCACTGCCCACTCCTCTCCTGGTGGCTGTGTGCAGCTGGAATCAGCTGTCAGATTCCTGGCTGTGTTTCTGCTAAAATCGCAGGGAGTGGGAGCGAGGATTTTGAAGTGTTTCCTTTTGAAAGAGCATAGACCCACAGGAAGTGGTGCAAAGCTTAGGGGGGTCCTGCGGGAGTGAGGCTAGCAGGGGGCTACGGTGTGACTGTCGACTGTCGACTGACGCCAGTGCAGCCCCTGTGCTTAGAATTCCCTGATCCTGCAGGTGCCCCTGTGCAGTGGTGTGTGTGTGTGTGTGTGCACGTGCGTGCGCACACGCACACACACACATCAGGATGGTGCAATTTTAACACCCTGGGTCTGTTTGCCACCATCAAAACACTCCCTGAGGGAGGCATTTATTTTCCCAAAGAGTGCTGGACATAGCAGTACAGGCCTGTCATCCCAGCACTAGGGAGGCTGAGGCAGGAGGATTGTTGCCAGTTCGAGGCCAGCCTGGGCTCTAGTGAGTTCAAGGCCAGTCCGAACTGCATAGACCCTCGGTTGGCAGCTCCACACTCAGGCGGGATTCCTGAGTCCCTTTCCAAGGCTTGCAGCCTCATGCCCTGCGCCTGCCTGCCGGGCACGCTGCCTGTCGGCCAGTGACCATGGGGACAGCTGTCCTCTTCTCAGAGCACAGGCGCAAGGCCTGGAGGGGTTGGGTGGCAGCCCTGGGTCCCTGGCCAGAGCCACACCAGGACCTCTGGCTGATGGCCATGAACCCCGCGGCTCTGTCTTCTGCCAGGTGAGCCCAGGCCACGATGGGGGACTCCCGGGACCTCTGCCCTCACCTGGACTCCATTGGGGAGGTGACCAAAGAGGACCTGCTGCTCAAGTCGAAGGTGAGGGGCGGTGGAGATGGGCCAGGCCCTGGGCGCACTGCTGGGCCCCTTTCCCAGCGCTGCGAAGCCTGTGGATTCGCAGGATGCTGGCGTCTGCCCAGCAGCCTCTTTCCTGCACCTTAATTACAGCCCCACCCAGCCAGGCCACCAGGCCACCAGGTCACCAGGCAGGGAGAGCTGCAGTCTGGCCAGTGGTGGTGCCGTGCCGGGGGTGGGACCAGGGCTCATGCAGGTGCGGCGCTTGCTTGCCGCCCTGGTCTGGCGTGGGTGCAGGGAGGCCATGAGTGGGGAGATGGCGGGCGCACGGCCTCTGTGTGTGTGTGTGTGGTTGTTACACTGAGGCTTCCTGAAAACAGAATGTGGTTTGAGAAGGCAGCAGTGTGACCGGTGTGGTGGTGCACACCTGCGATCCCAGCACTCTGAGAAACTGAGGCAGGAGGGTCTCACGTTGATGCTCAGCCTGAACCGTGTGGCGACTGAGACCCTGTCTCAAAGTCAAAAGCGAAAAAGGGCAGCAGAAGGAACTCGGTATAGAGGTCCTTGGCTCAATCCCCAGTGTCCCCCCACCAAGACGAAACCTCTCCGGTGTCCCTCACCGTGAAACGTACAGAAGCCCCCCCTCCCCCAGATGACCACTTCCTTAGTTGTGTTTTCTTTACAAAAGCGAATGTGAGTCGTGGGTTTGGTGAGCCTCGTCTCACCCTCTTACCGTAGAAGATGGCAGACGCCAGCGGCTGCTTCGAGACTGGTGTGGCCACAGTAGGATCAGGTCCCCTGGCTCTGTCTCCAGGAGGCCTGTTTTGGTGACCTCAGCTCATCTGTGAAAGGGGACGGGGGGCACTGTGAGACAGGGTCCTGTGTGCAGGGCACAGGGCACAGAGAGCTTGCCAGGACCTGGACTTGTTCAGGCCCTGGCCAGGTGCTGACAGCCCTCCCATGGCCCCCGGGTATCAGTGCCCTCCTGTGTCACTTGGAATTTCTCTCCCTATTCCTGCAAGCACGGCAGTTACGGGAGTTTTGTTTTGGATCTGCTGGTCTAGACGTGTATAGATAAATGATTTGGGGCACAGTTTAAATTGCTGTTACAGATACACCCTGAAATACAGTGGCTTCAATGGGACAGTTCCTGTGTCTCTCCTAGAACATACTAGAGGTAGATAGGCCCGGGGAGGGTGGCTCTGCCATTCTTGATATGTGACTTTTATCTCTCTCTGAGTCCAAAGTGGTTGCTTCAGCTCCTGCCATCACATCTGAATTGTACCCTATGGTAAGAGGAGGAGGCACAAAAGTAGCCCATGGCTCAGAAGAGGCCCACACATCTTTAGCTGTTATCTCACTGACTGCAATGCAATGAGGAGGAAGGGGCAAGTAACAAGTGCAGTGCAGGAAGAAGAGAGGATGGCAAGAGAAGGGGTTTGTCTAGCGCAGTCATCGGTGATTTTATTTGGAAACATTTTGTAAGCACATGATCAGAAATCTGACAGTGACAGGAAGTGGCCTGGGAGTGCTGCTAGGGCCTGCCCCTGGCGAGTCCCCAAAGCGGCAGCGGCTGGTTGGGTGTGCGGAGCTCAGCCCTGCAGCTTCTCACTCTGCCCCACCCTCAGGGCACCTGCCAGGCGTGCGGCGTCGGGGGACCCAACCTGTGGGCCTGTCTGCAGGTGAGGACTGCGCGGGTGCAGGGGCTGTGCTGGGCGTGTCTGTCGCTCCTGGGGTTGCCCCAAGCACAGCACTGGCTCCACTTAAGAAAACTAAGGCACTCCTGGAATCCCAGCACTCGGGAGGCTGAGGCAGAAGGATCGTGGGGAGTTCAAGAGCAGCCTGGGCTGCAAAGCTCAAAGTCAGCCTGAACGGCATAGTGAGACCCTGTCTCAAAAAGACAAAAACAAAACAAAACAAAAACAAACACAGAACACAGCGCTGTGGGCACAGGGAAGACGGAGCTCGGCTTTCAGAGGCCTGGGGACCCGGGAGCGCGGGTTGCACTCAGCTGAGGGGCGCAGAAGACAGCGGGGTGTGCTTCTGCCTCCGGACGCCAGCAACAGGAGAGACAGGCGAGGACCGTGTAGGGCCTCACCCTCCTCACCCTCCTCACACTGAGCACCCCAGAGAGGGGCGGGCGAGCACCTGCGGGCCCCCCCTGGGCTTCCCGCCGAGGCTTGGATCTGAGCAGCCCCCCAGCAGGAAGTGAGGCTCCGGGGAGGGACAGAGCCCCGGGAGAGTCATGGCCCAGGCCGCACAGCCGCGCCCTCCCCCGCAGGTGGCCTGTCCCTATGTCGGCTGCGGAGAGTCCTTCGAGGACCACAGCACCCTCCACGCCCAGGTGGGTGCGGGGTGCTCTGTGCTGGGGCAGGGCGGACCCCAGTGGGTGACAGCCGGGGGCGGGGGTAGGGACAGCCCCGGGGGGGCTCCTTGGCCCTCACCCCGCCCCACCCGCAGGCGAAGAAGCACAGCCTGACCGTGAACCTGACCACCTTCCGCGTGTGGTGCTACGCGTGCGAGCGGGAGGTCTTCCTGGGGCAGCGGCTGGCGGCCCCGCCCGGCGCCCCGCTCAGGTTCCCCGAGCAGGTACGGGTGGGCCGGGGGACCCAGCGGTGACCCAGAGGTCCAGGGTGCTGGGGACCGGTGTGTGAGAGCGCGGGCTGGCGGGGGGCAGGCGGCTGCGGGCGGCTCCGGATCGGAGGGCTGCGCCCCCTCCTGGGGACCAAGCGCCGGGCCGGCTGTGGGCGGCGCCGCTGCTTCCCCCAGGAGAGCGTGCAGCCGGCGGCGCGGGCGCGGGGCGGCAGCGGGGCCGCCCAGGTGGATTAGAAGGTGGGCGGGCAGGGTCGCCCCACGCCTGCTCTTCTCCGTCGGTCACAGGGCTCCCCGCCGCCCTCCCACGCCCTGAAAGCCGTGCCCGTCGCTGTGGCTGACGAAGGGGAGTCGGAGTCAGAGGACGACGACCTGAAGCCTCGAGGTGACAGCTGGGCCCCTCTGCTCGCCTCCCTGTGGCTGCCACGGGGGCGACACCCAGTGGGCAGGGTCCTGGGGGCAGATGAGGCGCGGGAGCCCCCCCGCCCCCCAGGCTGTCCCCCCCCCCCCCCCCGTCACTCCGCAGGCCTCACCGGCATGAAGAACCTCGGTAACTCCTGCTACATGAACGCCGCGCTGCAGGCGCTGTCCAACTGGTAGGTCGCCCTCGGGCGGCCCGCAGGGAGGGCTCTGCAGAGGTTACCCGAGGTGGCCGGGCTGGGCTGGGACCCGGATGTGGAGGAGGGAGAAGGATGGGCGCGTCGCCCGCAAGAGTTCACAGCACAGACTCCAGGGTGGCCCCGAGGCCAAGGCCAGGGTGTTACGGCCTCCTCTGCCCTTGGCCTGCAGGTGGCCGTCCTCTCACCCTGTCCCCTGGGTGCCTTCGCCGGCTTCGCGCTTCCTCTCTGGAGGGTGCCAGGCGGGCGGGGTTGTGCCCGGGCAGCCGCGCCGCCTCTGTGTGGGCTCCCGTCGCGGCATCGGACAGCGCTGTGGGCAGGGGCTGCGCTTTGCTGCTCTGCCCGGCCCCTCCTCACCGGGCCACGTCCCCCCTTCTCCCGCTCAGCCCCCCACTGACCCAGTTCTTCCTGGAGTGTGGCGGCCTGGTACGCACAGACAAGAAGCCGGCCCTGTGCAAAAGCTACCAGAAGCTGGTCTCCGAGGTCTGGCACAAGAAGCGGTGAGCACCTGGGTGCAGGGACCTGGCCCTGGGTGAGGGTCTGGGCCTTTGTCAGCCCCTGGGCTGAGCACTTCCGGTGGTCAGCGGGAGCAGTCCTCTGGGCTGTGCGCCACAGGCCGATGCATGCAGCTCGTATCCAGCCGTGAGGTGCACAGGGGACTGAGGTGCAGGGGGTGTTACGTGTTCTGTTTGTAGCTGGGTGTGGTGGCACACGCCTGTAATCCCAGCCCTCAGGAGGCTGAGGCAGGAGGATCGCCATGCGTTTGAGTCCAGCCTGTGAGCTCAAGGCCAGTCTGGAATTCAAAGTGAGACTCTGTCACAAAACAAAACAAAACAAAATTGTAAAACATTAAAAAAGAAGTTTTCTTGCTTACTGTCACCCGGCTTGTGCAGGATGGAGCTAGATTTCGGCCCTGGGTTGAGCCCAGCTGGCAGCCACTTTTCAGAAAGTCAGGCCAGGCCTGGGCTCGGCCACAGCTGTAGCTGAGGTCACTCAGAGGGTGGGCGCCCCCAGCCTGGGGCCTGTGGCTCAGGGTGACTTGGGTGAAAGACCAGAAGCCTGGCTGGGATCCGCTTTCAGAGAGAGCGGCCGTGGGAGGAGCGCAGGGTGAGCAGGTAGAGTGCGCGGCGTGTGGAGAGCGTGAAAGCAGTCCCAGTGGTGCACGCCTGTAACTCCAGCTGCACAGGAGGCTGAGGCAGGATGGCTGCAGATTCGAGGCCAGGCTGGGCAACTCAGGGAGACCCTTCTTGGGTTAAAATAAAAAATAGGCCTAGGGGTATTACTCGATGGAAAGCGCTCACCCTGCACGTGTAAGGCCCTGGATTCTGTCCTCAGCACCACAGAAAAAGACGATACCATTCAGTAAATGGGGACCTGTATTTGTATTTCTGCAGAAAATTCTGGGTTTTATGAACTGTTAGATTTTCATTTTGTTTTACTTTGTTTTTTTGAGATAAGGCCTCACTATGGAGCCCAGGCTGGTCTTGAACTCACAGTGATCCTCCTGCCTCAGCCTCCCGAGGGCTGTAATGACAGGCGTGTACCGCCACACTGGGCAAACTTTTCGACTTTAAATAATGAACATGTATCACTCTTGAAATGAGCACCACAGTAAATGTTTTACAGGGAAGACTGAGGCAGCAGCCGGGGCTCCATGTTCTTCTAGACTGTGTGGCCGTGTGACCCGCTGGGGTTCCCAGCCAGGTCGGTCCCCACAGCTGATCTGATCAGGCCATGGGGCCACCTGCACCCCAGCCTCACACAGCTCGCGGCTGGGCACCGGGGCTGAGCGGACGGTCTCGTCCCCGCAGGCCGAGCTACGTGATTCCCACCAGCCTGTCTCATGGGATCAAGCTGGTGAACCCGATGTTCCGAGGCTACGCCCAGCAGGTAGGCTGGGAGCACCCGGACAGGAGGCCTGTCGCCAGGTGGGACCAGCTGTGTCCCTGCCCCACCGCAC
>RJWT010031803.1:0-14290 GCA_004365215.1 Cuniculus paca | reverse complement strand
GGACTTTACCTGGTTTATCTCAAGCTAATTATCAAAGCCATTAGGCATATTCCCGGTACTTACAGCACCAGAGTCCAGTCATAAAGCTGCGCATATCAGTGTAATGGTTTTGTTTATTTATAGTATGCTGGGAAACTATACAGGGTTGGGGGTACTGACCAGGGTTACTCAGGGGCAGTCATGTGGTTACAACTAAAGATGGCTGCGGTGGGGTTGGGGTTTTAGCTCAGTGGCCCAAGCGCCTGCCTGG
The DNA here is from genome assembly GCA_004365215.1 of Cuniculus paca. Classification (NCBI taxonomy): domain Eukaryota; kingdom Metazoa; phylum Chordata; class Mammalia; order Rodentia; family Cuniculidae; genus Cuniculus; species Cuniculus paca. The sequence goes on along the minus strand of RJWT010031803.1, from coordinate 14,040 downwards.
CAAGTGCGAGGTTATGAGTTTAATCCCTGGTACTAAAGCAAGCAAGCAAACAAGCTGCAATAATGTCCACTTGAATCCCCGCATATGCCACAGGAACTTTGATGAGGATTGGGTTGAATCTATGTATTACCTTCAGTAGTATGCATGTTTTAAACAATTTTAATTCTTCCAACACATGACGACAAGATGCCTTTATATTTATGTGTCTTCTTGAATTTCTTTCACCAGTGCCTTAAAGTTTTCAGTATATAAACTTTTCACTTCCTTGGGTGAATTTATTCCTAGGTATTTTACCTCTTTTTATGGTATCATAAATAGGACTGTTTTCTAGATTTTTTTTTCAGATAGATTATTGGTATAAAGAAAAGGAGTTTATGTATGTTTGCTTTAGTTACTGCAACTTTACTCGATTCATCTATTAGTTCTTGTGTAGTGTTTCTACAAGCAGAAGTAATTTTACTTATTTCCTGATTTGGATACCTTTTCTTTCTTTTCCTTGTTTGATTACTCTTGGCAATATTTCTAGTATACGTTGAATAGAAACAGTGAAAACAGACATTCTTGCTTTATACCAAGATTTTAAAGGAAAAGCTTTAAGTTTTTCACTATTGATTATGATGTCAGCTATGAGCTTTTCTTTTTGTTTTGTTTTTTGAGACAGGGTCTCACTATGTAATTCAGACTGACCTTGAACTCACTATGTAGTCCAGGCTGACCTCAATCCTCCTGGCTTAATTTCCCAAGTACTGGGATTACAGGTGTGCACTACCACACCCAGCTAACTATAGACTTTTCATAAGTGACTTTTATTGTGAAATTTCCTTCTATACCTCTTTCTTTAGAGGTTTTGTTTTGGTTTGGGTGGTGTAAAAAAGATTGAACCCAGGGCTTTCACAGAGTTACATCTCGGCACTCCCACTGTTAGGTTTGTATCTAGGCGGCCCCCAAGCTCATGTAGTCATGGAAGTGGCTGAATCTAACGTTTGTGATTGATTTGTTGTCTAGTACTGGGATTGGTGGTGTGAGTTCTGCACCCGCCCAGGGGTGGAGCCAACATACAATGTGAGGTTGTGAAGGAGGCAGCTTTTTTTCTCTTTTGTACCATTCGCTCTTGCCGCTTGCAGCTGCCATGAAAGGCTGCCCCTCAGCCATGCCACTGTGCCTTGGAACCAGCTAAGTATGGACTGAAAGCCCCAAAACTGTAAGAAATAAACCTCTCCTTACATCACGTTAGGCATCAGGTATTTTTTCTAAACAACGAGAGAAAAGTAACCAAGACACCCGCCCTTTTCAAATTTTGAGAAATGTTCTTGCTAAGCTGCTAAATTACCAAGGCTGAGCTCAAACTAGTGATCCAAACTCAGCCTCCTAGTTGCTGGAACACAGGTGTGTACCACCATGCCCAGCTTCTTCATAGTTTTGATCATAAAAAAGATATTAGACTTTTGTGTCAAGGTTTTTTTCCCCCTATGTATATTGAGATAATCTGTGGTTTTAATCTTTCAAAGTGTTAATGTCAGGTGTTACATTGATGGATTTGTATATGTGAGCCAACCTTGTATCCCAGAGACAAATCTCACCTGGTTCTGGAGTGCATTTTCGATGTGTTGAGTTTCTTATATGTTCTTCAGGAGTTTTGCATCTATGCTCCTCAGAAATACTGATGTGTAGTTTTCTTTTCTTGTGATATTGTCACATGGTCTGAGTATCAAGGAGTTACTAGCCTTGAGTTTGGAAGTTCTCCATTTCTTTGTTGTTTTTTTTTTTTCCCAGATGAGTTGAAGAATTGGTATTAACTTTTTTTGAATGTTCAGTAAAATTCATTCCTAAAAGTTGTTATATCCTGATGTTTCCTTGTTGAGAGGTTTTTGATTACTACTTCAATTTCATGTTATTGGTCTGTTCAATTTCTTCTTGATTCAATCTCAGTAAGTTGTATATTTCTGAGAAGTTACCTATTTCATGTAGGTTATAAAATTTGTTGGCATTACTATATTGAACTGCCAGGCAACTCGTGCTCAGCATCCAATATCCTTTCTATCTTCACAGCAGCCTTGCTCTTTCCCCAGACAATTATTTTTAGATGCTAAATCTATCTCTAAACATGTCTCTGTCATATGGTACCACTCAGGAGTTGGATATTTTACAACAGAAAATGTAGCTCAAATGATCAATTCTGTTTCAGATACTGATAACAAATCAATAAAACATATGGGAAATACTTTTGTCCTATCAGATGTTCAAAAGACAGACACTTTAATTCCAGTGTGCTCTGAAAACAGTATTCAAGAAGCATCGCCAAACTTTGAGAAGGTTATGTTGCCTGTGTTACCATCAGAAAAGGATTTTAATGGAAGTCATGGTTTATCCCAGGTAAATATACACACTTCTAGCAAACTCACATACAAGTCTTCAAGTAGCCATGAAGTTGAGAATAGCACAGCTGCTACTTAGGTTATTTCGCAAACTGGAGAGTTATTTTCAATTCATTTGAGTCAGTATCATTCTGATTTAGGTGAAATGAATACAGAGATGACAAAGGGAAACCTAAATGAATAGAAATCCAAACCCTCCTCCCAAAAGTAAAGAATGTTTGCTTTCCATCAAAGATGAAGAATCTCAACAAAGCAATTTGTCCAATCTGGAACATCACTCACAATACTCAGCACAACCAGAAATGCATAAATATGGTAAATTAGTTAAAGTAGAATTAGAAGAAAATGTTGAAGATGATAACACTGAAATAAGTTCCTCAAAGAATGACTAGAAATAAATACAATGGCAAATCAAAGCAGATTCTTGATAGCTGTGAACTTTTATCAGAAAAGGACAGTGACTCATCATCTCCTAAAGGAAGAATAAGATTAACCGAACGGGAAGATCCTCAGATTCCCCACTCATGGAAGAGGGAAATGTCATGGGTACCTCAGCCTGTGCAGGTGAGTCCTTTTTTACTTCAAGCAAAGAAGATGCAGCAATCTCTCCTAGCTACTGTGGATTCGCTGAAGCTAGGTGAGATTTAGCCATATAGTTTGGGGAGCAAATCCTTATTTTTTAATACTTGCACATAAGAAAAAAAATGGAAGGAAAGTAAAAGTTACTATATAACATTGTTCCTTAAGCACTTCAGTGTTATGATGAATGTGTAACTTTTATGTTTGTTTTGTTTTGTTTTGTTTTGTTTTGTTTTGGTCTTTTTGTCTCTCTATGCAGTCAGGCTGGCCTTGAGCTCACTTTGTAGCCCAGGCTGGTCTCAAACTCTCAACGATCTTCCTGCCTGAGCTTCCCAAGTGCTGGGATTACAGGTGTGCACCACCACACCCAGTTTTGAATGTGTAACATTTTATGGTGCATAGCTTCTCAATAGAAACCCCTTACGCAAGATTTTTATTCCCACATTACACCACCACCTTCATTGTCAGATCCATTTAAAGAGCTTTTTGTGGCAACAGGAAGTTGTAAGGATGAAATTGCTTTTGCAACAGTGTTAAAGGGAAAAACTCACTGTATCCAACAAACAGGAAGTTCTGCAAGTTCATCACTGAGCTGCAGAACACTGGCAAATCAAATGCTGCCATTCAGTGCTTGTACTGTCTTACTGGATGCAGCATCAAGTATACCCTGGGACACTCAGATTGATGACATTAGTGAGATGTTGCTTTAATGCAAGACAGATCATGTCTTGGTTATAGGAAGTGGATGATAAAATTTTACAAATTAAAGACCTACCTTTCATTGAGGCAACAAAATGAAGCTGTGGCTTCAAAAGCTATCCAGAGATTAGAAGAGAAAGAAAAGCTCAAATTCCAGGAACTTGATCCTGACACTTTATCAGCATTTATGAAATCCAGGAATTTTCTGTTCCCCTTATTGATATTAACGATTTTGAATTGACTCCCATAGAGCAATTGCTACTTCTTATGGTGTCACCCAGAGGATTGTGCTACCTTCTGATACACACACACTGAATGATACCCTTACAGCTAGTCAGGTTGAGGTCACCAGTGTAGTGAACATTGTCATTTCATAAAAAATAGAGAAAAATATTTTGGACCTTGGATCCAAACAGTTTCTAATAGAAAGTACATATTAGTGAAAGGTAGCTATCAATTAGAGCATGTTGGCAGACTGAGTGGATATTTAAAAAGTTGAGATCATTTGCTTACAGTGCTGGAAGTTGTTAGCACTCTTAAGTTACAAGATAACCACTAGTATTTGAATTTTCTTCAGGTTTTATTTAAAAAAATTTATCAATAAACTAAAAAGTTCATTTCCTCCCAAATAGTTTTTAACCCAGAAGAAAAACTTGGCACAAAGTTTATTCAGTTTATCTTTTCTGTACATTAATTCTTTTCTTTTTTCTTTCTTTCTTTTCCTTTTTTTCTTTTCTTTTTTTCTTTTTAAGACAGGATTTCACTATGCAGTTCAGGCTGGCCTTGAACTTACAGCGATCCTCCTGCTTCAGCCTCCTGAGTGCTGGGATAACAGGCATGCACCACCACACCCAGCTAGTTGTAGTTTTATTTTTGGAAGTTTTAAGGGTCTCACTATGTAGTTCAGGCTGGCCTTGAACTCTCTATGTAGTCCAGGCTGGCCTCAACTGCTTGGCAATCCTCCTGCCTGAGCTTCCCAAGTGCTAGGATTAGTCATGAACTACCATGCCCCCAAGTAGGGTTGTCAATTTTAATTTTCATAAGACCAACTCTTTTCTATAGTTTTTTATTTCCTACTTGATTTATTTCTGCTCAGATTCTTATGTTTACTTCCTTCTACTAATTCTCAATTTTTTTTTCTAGTTCATAGAGGTGCAAAGATGGGTCTTTTGTTGTGGTTTTCATGCTGGAGACTGAACCCAGGGCCTTAAGCATGGCATCAAGTGCTCTACTTGAACTGAACGCAGCCCTACTTCATCCCAAAATTTGTTTTTCCTTTTTCCAGAGGTACTGAGGATTAAAACCAGGGCCTTGGGGATGCTAGACAAGCACCCTTCCATTGAGCTACACCCTCGTGCCTTAAATTAGGTAGTTTGAGATCTTTTTTGCTAAATACTACAAGTTTTGGTAAATTGTGTTTTCATTTGTCTTGAGATGTTTTTTGTTGTTGTTGTTGCTGTTTTTAGGCAGGGTCTCACTATATAGTTCAGGTTGGCCTTGAACTCACTATGTAGTCCAGGCTGGCCTCAAACTCACAGCTATCTTGCTGCCTCAGCCCTTTGAGTGCTGAGGTTACAGGGGGGGTTTCACCAAGCCTGGTGATAGTTTTTTTGTTTGTTTTTTGTTTTTGAGACAGTTCTTAAATGCCCTTTTGAGTTCCTTTTTGACCCAATGCTTGTTCAAGAGTGTTGGATACAGGCATACACCACCACGCCCAGCTGTGTTCTTAAATCTAAAGTGAGCATGTCAGCTGGGCATGGTGGTGCATGCCTGTGATTCCAGCATTCCCAAGGCTGAGGCAGGAGGATCGCCACAAGTTGGAGGCCAGTCTGGGTTGGTGAGACCTTATCTCCAAAAACAAATGAGCAAATGAAGTAATTAATAAGTATCTTGTAGATAGCATATAATTGGAACTTATTTTTTATCTACTTAGCAAGTTTGTAGCTTTTAATTGAGTTTAGTATACTTTAAATAACTGTTTTGCTTTGTTTTTTTGAGACAAGGTCTTGAACTCACTATATAGCCCAAGCTGCCCTCTAAGTCATGGGAATCCTCTTACCTCAGCCTTCCAAGTGCTGGGATTATAGGCTTGTACCATGATACTTAGCTGCCTGATCCTTTTGGACTGGTAGGAAATAGCTGCTGGTGCTGCTAAGCTCATTTAAAATCACCATTTTGTTCTCTGTGATCTAAAGGATTCATGAATGCAGAGTGCCTTCAATTCGAAGAACCAGGTCATTTAGTGACAAGTGCTACAGTGCTACAGGTGAGTGTGTAAAAGTTAGGGTAGTAGCAAAGCATGGTGGTTCACATGTGTAATCCCAGCACTCTGGGTAGCTGAGGCAGAACTGCAAGTTAGAGATCAGCCTGAGAAATTTAGGGATTTAGCAATACCCTGTCTCAAACTAAAAAATAAAAAGGGCTGGGAATGTAGCACAGTACAAAGACTCTGGATTCAACCTCCAATACTGGGGGAAAAAAAACAGGTAGGGCACTCAATTTGTGGACAAGGTCTTTCCAGGGAGAAGCTGTAGACCTGGCTTTATTCTGGAGCAAGCTAGAGGGATCTGAGAGTGTGAGGGTGGGAAAGGAGGCCAGTGAAGTGGCCAGATGGCTGCTCAGGAATCCTGAAGTTAATTGTATTATCTACCCTGCTGGATCCCAGATACAGGGTAGTTAGAAGCCTGACCTCAGGCAGCAGCTAGGAAAGTATACAGACTAATCTATTCTAGGGAGAAAATGGGTATGGGGTATTTTTACATGTTTGCTCTGTAGTAGATCCTGGAAGTGCTCATGTGCCTCTTTACAACTTTTTTCCCTGTGGTCTTAGGGGATTCACAAATGCTGAACCTCGTCTTCTTCCAAAATAAAGTGATTTAAGCCAGGTGTGGTGGTGCACACCTGTAATCCCAGCACTTGGGAGGCTGAGGCAGGAGAACCATTGCCAGTTTGAGACCAGCCTGGGATACAAAGTGAGCTCAAGGCCAGCCTGAACTGCATAGTGCAAACCTGTCTCAAAGACAAAAAAAAAAAAAAAAAAAGTGATTTAGAAGCCGAACCTCTGGGTGAGAACTGTAGGAGTTGGGGAGCCATGTCAACCTGCATCAGAAGTGGGATTTAGGGATTCATTCTCAGTTGTATGATTCTGTGCCCATATTGGGATGTGTGGTGTACATCTCAGCTTTTCCTACCCATTATGATGTGGATATTTTTTCAGTTGCCCAGTATGAAGCAGATTCACAATCAGTTTCTGGATTTCTCTTAGAGAACTGATCCATGTACACATATTTATTTGATGTGCCCATGGAAGTTAGGAACTTCCTATTCTTTATCTTGCTAAAGCCCAATCAGTCAAATAAAATTTAACTTGTATAGGAATTTGGATGTGCTGGCCAAGTGCACTTGTTCCACGGTATTTAGGGTATCAGCGGTTTCCTCTCTTGGAATTTCCTGGACACCCTATCCTGCAGGTGTAGCACCATTCTTCTCACACTGGATGCTGGCTTCACGCCCACTGAGGGGATACGCTAGCAAAGGAATAGGATAAACAATGTTGTTCTTGGGCAAGGTACACTCTGATCCTGTTTTGTCACATGCTGTGCTGTGAACAGCTTTAATTGATAACATTTTACCCCCAAAAGGTTCAAGGCAGTCAGATGTAGACCCAAATTGTTCAAGTGTCCTCTGTTGTATGTGTTCAAAGCAGTTCGGTTTGAAATACAAACATCACTTTCACCTCATGTCCTTCAAACGTGACTACGGTAATTGTGTATCTTTGCTAAATTATTTCCTTCAAGCCTACAGGGCATCTTTATATTTTTATCCTGGGAACTCTCTTAGTCAAGGTTTTTGTTTTGTTTTCTAAACTTTTTACAGCTTCTCTGGGCTTTTCCTACATACTGATGATTGAAAGTATCTGGTTCTATTGCCCCTTCTCTTCTGACAATCTCTTAGCTGCAACCAACAGGATAAAAGTGATAGGGTTATTACTATAAGCCAGGTGTGGTAACACATGTCCATAATTCCAATACTGGGGAGTCTGAGGCAGGAGGATCACTGCAAATTCAAGGCCAGTCTTGTCTAAATAGTGAGTTCAAAGTCAGCTTAACTACATAGTGAGACCCCATCTCAAAAAACCAAAATTTCTAGAATATATAAAGAACTAAAAAAAAAGTAGACCACCTACAATAAAAGACCCAGTAGAGAAAGGGGCAAGTGAAATGAACAGACATTTCTCAGAAGACATACAGATGGCCAATGAACATATGAAAAAATGTTCAATATCTCTGCTTATTAAGAAATTAAAACAATGCCAAGGTTTCATCTTACACCAGAAAGAATGGCAAGCAGCACCATGTGCAGGCCGCTGCCAGACAGGGGACATCCAGAGCCAGCCCCTTCCCTGAGAGTCAGCACCAATTGTGGACTGTGGGGAGAAAGAACTAGCCCCTCCCTGCCGGAACCAGCACCATGTGCAGGCTGCTGCCAGACTGGAACATCCAGAGCCAAGCCTTTCCCCGTAGGCCGCTGCTGGCAGGGGGACAGACAGATCCCAGCTCCTTCTGGCTCCTGGGCTGGCAAACAAGCAGTGTCAATTCCCTTCCCCCTCCTAAGCAACCAGCTGATCCAGAGAAACACAGGCTGTGATGACAGCTATCAAGATGAAACGCAACTGGATGCCTGTGGTGCTTTGGTGTTTCACTGACCTTGCAGGTCTAGGGCCAGTGGTCTGATCATCTATTCAGAAGACAGTGGTACACGGCATGGTGACTAGGAGGGGTCTCCTTCTGAGGGTGGCAGCCATTGTTGATTACCTATAGTCTTGTTTTGAAGTCGTACATTGTTCATTGTTTTGTTGGGTTGGGTTTTATTCTCTTTTGCTTTGTTTATGTTATATCTGGTGGCATGAGCAGCTATTTCAAAGATAGTAAGATATATATGGTAGCCATTTTGGATTTGCTATTGTCTTGTTTTGAAGTCCTTTATTGTATCCACTGTTTTGTTTTACTGTTTCTATTCTATTCCCTTCTGGTTGATTTTTACTATGTCTGAAGGTATCTGCAGCTATTTTGAAGACAACAAAAGACATTATGGTAACTATTGTTGATTTTGTAATGTTGTGAGGTCCTGTATCACTTACTCTGGTTTGTTCTGATTGGTTTTATTTTCCTTGGTTTTATCCTCTTTAAAATAAAAAAAATGAGGGCCGGGGATCTAGCTCAGCGGTCTAAGTGCCTGCCTGGCAAGCACAAGGTTGTGAGTTCAATCCCCGGTGCCGCAAAAAAAAAATAAAAAGAAAAGAAAAGAAAAGAATGGCAATCATCAAGAAGTCAAAGAATAAGAGTGTTGGTGAGGCTGTGGTGAAAAAGGAATCCTCCTACATTGTTGGTGGGAATGTAAACTAGTACAACCATTATGAAATCAGTTTGGAGATTTCTCAAAGAAGTAAAACTAGAAATTCCATATAACCCAGCTATTCCTCTTCTGGGTATTTTTTCTAAAGTGCTAAAGACATCATATTGTGGGCTGGAGATTTAGCTCAGCTGCACAAGCACCTGCCTAGCAAGCACAAGGTCATGAGTTCAATCCCTGGTACCAAAAAAAAAAAAAAAAAAAAAAACTAAAGACATCATGTTATAGCAATATATGCATACCAATGTTTTTAGCAGCACAATTCATAATAGCTAAATCCTGGAAGCAAGCCTGTATATTCATCAACAGATGAAAGGATAATGAAAATGTGGTATCTACACATGATGGAATACTACTGGTCTATAAAGAGATAAATTCAAGATATGTATAGGAAAATGATGCCCCTGGAAAATATAATGTTGAATGAAAAAAATCAGACACCCATGTTTAAATTCTATATGGTATCACTCATTTGAGTAAGGCAATGTACAAAGAGAATAATAAAGGATGTACAGAAGGAAACAAGGGGATAATTCTCTTGCAGTTGGTAAGGGGTCCAGACGACAGGGTGAGGAGAAAGAAAGGAAAGTAAAAATATTATGAACCTAATAACAGGAACCTAATAACCTCAACAAATGTAAACATTATATGTCATGAACATTAGCTATGAATAATAATAATAAGAATGAAAGTGAGAAAGGGGATTTAGAGGCAGAGGGAGACAGATGGTTGGGAGGGGGTTAAAAGAAACAAGCTGTATTATGTACATACACTTACTGCTCAAGATGAGTATACATATCATGTACTGCAAATAGGTACTTGTAAAAATTTTTTTAAAAAGCAATAGAACTTTATGTATTGCTTTGTTTTGTTTGAGTTTATTGTCTGTAAATGTATGAACAACCATTTTGAGGAAAGCAAGAGACACTGGGGTAACCATAGTTAATCTCCTGTTGTTATGTTTTGAAGACCTGTGTAGCTTTCTGTGTTCTGTTTTGAAATGCTGTATTGTGTTTGACTCTATTCTGTTTTCTTTTGTTTGTTTGTTTTGTTTTGTTTTCTTCTATTCTCTTTAAAAATAAAAGAAAAAAAGCGATAGAGCTATAGAAGTTTCATTTATTTATTCACTGCATAATTTTAAGTGCCAACCATGTGCCTGGTTCCTGCCCCAAATGAACTCAAACCATAAATTACATAATCATGATTCAATTACAAATATGGCCAGTGCTATCAGGAAGATAAAACAAAGAAGGAAGGAATGAAGAATGTTTTATGTAGAAGAAAAAGTACAGGGCTAAAAAGGTAGCTCAGGGGCAACAGTGCTTGCCTGACACATACCATGAGGCTGAGTTTAATCCTTGATACTGTCCAGAAAAAAAAAAAAAGACAGCACGAAATTCATAAGGGAGTAAAGAGTTTGGTTTGGTTTGGTTTTGGCTTTTTTTCGATACTGGGGATCAAACTCATGACCTCATGCTTGCCAGGCAGGTGTTTGTGCTGCTGAGCTAAATCCCCAGACCCTAGTATTGTATTTTCCATGAACTGAAGAAAAGTCAATATAGCTGGTGAGGAGAGAGAAGACAGCAGCAGATAAGGAATAGTAAGACCACAATGAAAACTTTAGATGTTATCCTAAGGACAACAGGAAGTCAGTGAAAGGTGTCTAACTTAGATGGTGATATAATTAGATGTTCTAGTTGTGCTGACAGAACAGAAAATGGCATAAGAGGTTAAGTTATATCAGCAATGTGTACTACTGCATAAAGGTGAAGATAATGGAGATCAAGGAGAAAAAGACAGGTTTGGGAGATGTCTGTTTTTGTTTTCATCTTGTGGTACAGGGGATCATCCACACCAGGGCCTCTATAAATGTTCTACCATTGACTTACATTCCCAACAGATTTGGGAGATACTTCTGAGGCAGAATTCACATGTCTTGATAACTGAATGGATTAGGAATTCGAAGTCTGGTCTGGCTATTACAAATTACCATAAATGAGGTAGCTCAGGAACAAGAGGAATTTATTTCTTATAGTTGAAGAGGCTAGGAAATCTAAAGATTGTTATGGTTTGTAGATGGCCCCCGCAAGCCTCATGTAGTTATGGAAGCGGCTGAATCTAGCATTTGTGATTGATTCATTGTCTAGTGCTGTGATTGGCGGTGTGAGTTCTGTACCTGCCCAGGGGTGGAACAAACATACAATGCAAGGTCCAGAAGGAGGCAGGTTTTTCCTTCTTTTGCGTGGTTTGTTCTTGCCGCTTGCATCCACCATGAACAGGTGCCCCTCAGTCACACCACTCTGCCTTCTTCAGCTAAGTAGGGACTGAAACCCCCAAAACTGTAAGAAATAAACCTCTCTTTCCTTCACTTTGGGCATCAGGTATTTTGTCTCAATAACAAGAGAAAAGTAACCAAGACAATGATGGTGGTGGCAGATTCCATATCTGGTGAAGGCCATTTTATAAACAGGCCCTCACTTTGTGGAAAATGCTAGCTAACTCTCTAGTTTCTTTTATAAGGGCAGTAATAAGGGTTCCACCTTCATGATCTAATCTTCAAAAGTCCTTCTCCTTAATACTATCCCCTTGGAGATTAGGACTTCAACACAGATTTTGGGAGACACAAACACTGAAACTATAGCTGGAGAGGAAGAAGAGAGAGTATCTGTTGATAGCATGTGTAATTGTATGAATAGGGTACCATATACTAGAAACAGTGAAGACAGTCTAAAAGCATGAGTTCTATTTCAGATATGTGTTCAGATTTTTCAGTGATATCCAAAGGACATCTCTTGTAGGCACATGAATATAGGAATCTAGAACAGGGGAGAGGGGAAATATGGGCTGACATCAAATGAGATCTGTGTAGCAACACAAACAGTGAAAGTTGGGCCAGGGATATAGCTCAGTGGCACAGCGCCTGCCTGGCAAGCACGAGATCTTGAGTTCGATCCTGGGTTACCAAAAAAAAAAAAAAAAAAAAAAAAAAAAGGCAAAGGCAAATAGAGGATATAATTCAAATAACAGAAGCGCATTACAATTCAGATACAAGGAAACAGTAGGGTGGAATGGATCTGTAGTCCCACCTACTCAAGAGGCTAAGGAGATGGAGGATCACTTGAGGCCAGGAATTTAAGAGCAGTCAGAACACAGTGAAACATTGTTGAAGATAATAATAATAATAAAGAATTTAGCTACAGAGCACACCAAAAGCCTAACAGACTGGCACTGGTTGGTTGGTTGGTTGCAGAGAGAAGATACTCTACCTAGGATGAAAGAGAAGCATAAAACAGCCCTTTCAACAGCCCAGAAACACACACAGGTCAATCCTAGAAATTCACAATGAATAAGGACAGAGCCACAAAGTAGCTGAAGGATCCTTTCCTGGCCAGCATGGTCAGTTCCTGGAATCATGAGATGGAGATTCACGTTGGTTTCCACAGTCTCACCCATGTTCCCCTCCCACTGGCGCCAAGGGAGAGTCCTGCGGCACCTTCCTGCAAATCTACTCAACCCGTCCTTATCCGGTTTCTACGAAGACCACCTAGCGTATGCGGCATACTCGTAAACAGAGTCCAGACAAACTACAGCTGGATGTCCTCCATTCACATTCCGCTTGCTAAGACTGCGCAGGCGCTGCCAAAGCGGGCACCGGAAGTGACCATGACTTCCATGACTTCCGGTTTCCTGCCAGTAGCTATCGTGACACATCGTTTGGCGTTGGTGGCCAACCTGGAGACCCTAGATCTCTGCAATACTGTGAGAAGCCCACTGGGAGAACTACTTAGCACACCCTGAATCCGAGCATTAGGAAGCTTCTTATATTCAATGATCGCTGCCCCGCAGAGTTGGAAGTACCTGGTCCTATACTGCCACTGTGAAGACTGGAAGGCAGGTGGATGCCTAATGCCATATTCCCAGACTAATGCTGGAACCGCCTGCATTCCGTTGTGCAAGTGATTTTACTTCCCTTATTAAATGGCATAAAGTCGTTTACTCTGTCCAAACCACAGTCTAATCATCTAAAAAAACTGTGTGTGTGTGTATATATGTATACTTAAAGCTCACTTCTTAGGCATCATCATAAAATAGCATTTATTAGATGAAAAAGTTCACATCAAATAGACATAATCACTGTTTAGACTGCAATCTAGAGCTGAGACCAATGAGAATGCACCAAAAACAGTAAAATTGAAACATTAAACAAAGAGTAGAAGTGCATATAACAAACATACTTCTGAGGTATCCAAAGGAACTAGAAATTACAGCATAATCGTAGACTTATATAAATGAATATATATGTTGTATACACTTCCTCCCTAGATTTCTCATGCAGGGAGGGATCTCAATTTTAAAAGACAAAACACCTATTGTCAGATAGGTCTTGGAAAGATGGGTAATGGTCATCTTTATATCAGATAATAGCTCTCATAATGTATAACATTAAAATAGATGAATAGGGGCTGGGGTTTTAGCCCAGCAGTTCAAGTGCTTGCCTAGTAAGCGCAAGGTCGTGAGTTTGATCCCTGGTACAAAATAAAATAAAATAAAATAAAATAAAATAAAATAAAATAGATGAATATATACATTTCTAACAAACATTTACTTTTAAACTGATGGTCAAAGCAAACATACTTTGCTAGTGGGATCCCACAGGGATAACATGTTTAATGAACATTCAAAAGACTATTCAGATAAACCATAACCTATCTCTCACCTTGAACACATATGCAGTAAAATGCAGTTTAAGAAAAATCAGGGCCAGGGACTTAGCTCAGTGATATAAGTGCCTGCCTGGCAAGTGCGAGGTTGTGAGTTTGATCCCTGGTACCAAAAAAAAAAGAAAAATTTGCAGTTTCAGATTGTATAATAATTTACACTGTAGTCACCTGAAGATTGCCACCTAATTATATAGATTTCAAAAAACAAAGACTAAAAAACGACATTTACTGGGAAACGTCATTTAGTTTTAGGG
>RJWT010031802.1:0-14273 GCA_004365215.1 Cuniculus paca | reverse complement strand
GCTTGCCAGGCTGGTGCTTACACCACTGAGCTAAATCCCCAGCCCAGGCTTCTGAATCTTATGGTCAGGTACAGTTACAGCAAGGAATCTACTTCTCTCCTATCAATTTTCTGTATTAGTCAGCTTTTTCATTGCTGGAAAACATTTTGGCCACCCACAGTTTAAAGGAGGAGATGTTTATTTGATTTCAGAACTTCAGAAAGTTTACTCCATGGTCACCTGGCTCTAAAGTAGAAGCATCATGATGAAAGGGCTTGGCAGAGGAATGCCTCTCACCTTATGCCAACCACAAGTAAAACAGAGAAACAGTGCTGAGGAGGAAGGGCCCAGGGACCATATATATATATTATCCAAGATCCAGCTCCCATGACCTGCCCACATACACCCAGAAATGTGCTTTACTAATACCCTGGCTGGCTCTAAAGCCAATCAAGTTGATATCCAGTTTAATCCTCACAGTTACTTTAAAGAAAACCTTTTTATCTGGATTACTTTGAATCTATAGAACAATTTTGGGCAAATGGATCTTAACAATGGTGAATCTTCTAGGAATATATTATAGTGTTCATTTATAATTTAGGCTTTCTTTAATTTCTCCCAATGATATGTTACAGTTTTTACATACTTCTGTTTGATTTATTGTTATATTTTTTGATGGTAATATAAAATTGCATTGTCTCTCCAGTGGTTACATTTCCATAGAAATGCACTTGAATTATTTAATATCTACCCTTAAACTTACAGAGTATATATTAAATTATTTAGTTCTTATAAGTTAACTTATTAATTCTAATGGAATTTTTGTTTGTAGTTTTTATTGATTTTCTATGCATACACTCATTTATGTGTATATATGTAGAGCAATACTTTTCTTTCTTTCCAGTCTTAGTCTTTTTTTGTTTGTTTGTTTTTGCCTATTAACTGGCTAGAGATTTCAGATTTCCGTACAGTGTTGAATAGAATTGGGAAGAGCAAGCCTGCTTTCTTTCTTAAATTACAGGGTTAAAATATCAAGTACTGTAATTGATTCATAAATGTTTTATTGAAGACTTTTGCTTATGTTCATGGGGGATATTGGTCTATAAATTTATTTTGTTTCATCATATCTTTTGTAGTTTCTATTGTCAATATCAGGATAATGCTGGTCTCATGAAATAGAGGAATATACCCTCATCCATAGTTTTCTGAAAGTTTCAGCATAAATTTGACCTTTTTCCATGTCACATGGTTCTTAATTTAGTGCAAAACAATTTGCAGCAGAAGTTTTTGGAAAATGGAGATAATTTTGATTACAAGTTTATCAAAATAAATGTAATACTTATTAAAAAATAATTTATTAAAAATTCTTTCAATTTCTTAGATATGGAGCTATTTATATTTTCTACCTCATTTGTCGATTTTAAAAGTTTTGTTAAGAATTTTTGAATTTCATTTAGTCTTTAATCTATTGGCATGAAGTTGCTTATAATGTCATCATATTATCATTTTAAGCCTATGCAATCTTTAATGACTGTGTTTTCATGCCTGGCATTAGTAATTTATATGTTCTTTCTTTTTTTCTTTATCAGTCTTGGTAATAATTTACAAATTTTATTAAAGTTTTCATTAAATCAACTTTTGACCTTACTTTCAGTAAGGTTTAGTTTTTCTTTGTTCCATGCTTTTGTATCATTTCACTTTTCTATATAGTTGAATTAAATTTACTCTTCTTGAATGAAATGCCTATACCACTGATTTTCTAATATAGGCATCTTAAAACACAAGTTTCCCTCTAAGTACTGTGTTATCTGCATCCTCACACATTTTGATATTTCATTTTATTTTTACGATGTTTAATAAAATATTTTCTGATTTTGATGAAGCATGTGTTACTCATAATAGTTTCATTTAATTTTCAAATTGGAAGATTCCCTAAATGTTATTTTTGATGTTCCATAATTTATTGCCACTGTGGGCAGAGCACATACTCTGGATAATTTCAGTCCTTTGAAACTGATTGAGACTTCTTTTATGAAGCATGTGGTCCATGCTGATGGATGTTTCTGTGCTCTGGTAAATTCTACCATGGACTGTAATGTTCTACAACTTCTAGTTAGGTCAGTTTGTTGACAATTATATTCAAATATTCTATATCTTTAGTGATATTTTTGTCCAGTTCCCATAGTTACTTATATAACATTGTTGGAAACATCTAACAGTGCTTGTTTCTATTTTTAGTTCTGTGTTTGTTTTGCTTGCATCATATATTTTGAAAGGGCTTTATTAGGTGTATATAGATTAAGGATTGTTATACCCTGCTGATGTTTTACTGTTTTCTTATGATGAAATGATGGTCTGGTAACATTCATCTTGACGTTTACTTTGTGTGATGTAGAACATGTGGGCTCTATTGAGCTGTGTCTAATGGCAAACCTTTTTCCACTGCAGTGATGTATTCTCTTGCTCATTTTTGTATGAAATTAGTTTTACTGAATTTTTAGAAGGAAGAGATGCATAAAGATACTTCCCAGTTTTGCTGATTTGGAATCTCTTCTTTTATTGCATTTGTGCAGTGATTAAAAAAAGAAGTCCTCATACTATCTGGGAGGTCTCTTCTCACTTCAGTTTACCAACCTTTTCTATTTCCTTTATCTTTAAGTTTATCCATTTGAATTATCCCAGCTTCGCTGCAGAAGGGAGTTTCTCTTGGTTAGTGCTAAGAGTTCTAGCTACCACAGACTGCTCCCAGCCCTTTCAGAATTAACTTAAATAGATCCTTTCTTTTCGTCACGGAAATAGAGTTTATAAAACCCCTTCACTTGGAGTTCTCAGATTGACCCTGACATTTTTCAGAAATACCTATTTGTGAGTTGGGAGTTCTGTTTTTACAGGGTCCCTCTGTTGCTACCTGCTGCTTCCTCCTATGTGATGGTACTAATACATAGGTTTTATGCTGTCCATGGTTTATCCCTACCTATGTGTTTTTGGGGGTTTATGGACAAATTAGACACCCGTATACATCTCACTGTGCTCTCCATGTCATATCCTCAAGTGACACTTGTTCCTTCACCCTAACCACTTCCAAAGAAGTAGCTATGCATTTAAGTTTCTTTTTACTGAGACTCATACCATTAATCAGTTTCACGTTAACTTTAAACTACTATTGGATACTAATTTGTTCACGGATTCATAAAATTTTGCACCAACCACATTTTAGTGGAAATTTCTTACCTTTTTATAAAGTTAGTACATGTGCTTCTGTTTTGTTTTATAGCTTGCAAGGTATTTTTCATTAGTGACAACCTTTTTTTTTTCTACTTACAGATGAAGAAACAGGGTCAGAAGTTAAATTCCCTGCCTAAAGTTACAAATGTTATGACAGAGATGAGAAAATATTATTTAATAATTAAAGCAGTTGCTAGTGTCAGAAGCCCCTATGCTTAGCAGTAACTAAGAAATATTCTCAAGTAACATGACCACATGAGGATCAGTTAGTAAAACAGCTTCTGTAGAATTAGTTATTTAAAGAAAATTGTTAGGAAATATATTTATTTAACACAGATTATCAAATACATAACATTCTAAAGAAAAATAATATATAAATTTGTTTTGTGTTCAAGCATTCAACATATGCTTTGGAGATTATTTTTTCCCATTGAACTTGAAAACAATTATTTGATGATCTGTGTTTTCTACTGGTAAAAAGTTAAAACACAATAAAGTTGGTTTGCTCCTATAGCTAGCTTTTGGGTCAGGACTCAATGTCCCACATCTTCACATTCTGAATCTTATATTCTTACGTTTATATGATATTCTTTGTGATAAAACTTTCAAAACGTGAGACTCTGAAACAGATGAGCCAGCTATTATGGGTCTGATACATCTGTTCAAACAGACACAGTTTTGCTATGTAACAGTCAATTTGATGAAGTGCAAATATCAGAGAAATGATGAAAAAAATAAATGA
Organism: Cuniculus paca; assembly: GCA_004365215.1. Classification (NCBI taxonomy): domain Eukaryota; kingdom Metazoa; phylum Chordata; class Mammalia; order Rodentia; family Cuniculidae; genus Cuniculus; species Cuniculus paca. The sequence goes on along the minus strand of RJWT010031802.1, from coordinate 10,327 downwards.
GTAATCGAAGGATTTGACACTTAATTTCAGCCTGACAGGTCACAAATGCCCTTCTAGCATATAAGAAAAATGACCAGTTTTCCCAGGAGGATATATGTGTATACTTTATCAGTTTTAATAAAATATGATGACCTAGATGTGTCTTAGACCATTTATACTTCCTGGGCAGTTCTGACATTATCAACACGTTCTGTGGGCTCATTCCACCTTCCTTACCATCACTCATGGCAGCCAAATTCTCACATCCTCCATTCACTTCATAGCCTGCCTTCAGGATTAGGTGACTATGCAATGTCACTTTTTTCTGGTAGGCTAATGAGAGAGAAACATGAAATTCTTGAGCCCCTCAAATGTGATCAAGTTGGTATTGTCATCTCTGTTAGGATCTCAGAACTGGTATTCCTAAGAATTTAGCTGCTCAGAGATAGCCACAAGGCAAGTTTAAAAATAGAGCAGATTAGTCACATGTTGGCAATACATTTTGGGGAAGCTATGAAGTCTTATTTTATGTGTGTTGTCTAATCCCCTTTACCTTTTGAGCAAGCTCACTGTAAAGGTTGTGGTTTTTTTTTTAATTCTTGTATTACTTTTTATAGTAGGGTCTTGAAATCAGCTATACGACAAGCTGAATACAGAGATATGTGTTACTACGTGTATGTATTTTTTTAATCATTGAGCAAAATCAGGTTGCCTGAGAAGTTGTTATTTTAGGGTAAATCAGATTGAACTTTGTGTGGCAGAAATAGTTTGGGCCTTAGGCCAAAGTAGAAGAAAAGGACAAGGATTACTTTCATGGCTTTCCTGTGTGTAGCATCTCTGGCCTTGTTCTGGTCGGCTATCTGGACTGGCATTGTCAACTGTTGGCTAGGGACCTTTTTAGGACATTATTCATGACTTTCTTGCATTTCAGGCCCACCATTTACTACCTGTATATTTTCTATCAAACAGCTCTATTGCAACACCTGAGACACATATGGCTCAAATATGATGTGACCTCTGAGTGGCACCTTCCAAAGACTGGCCCTGATACCAGCTTCCTGTCATATCGCTGACTGCCATATTAGGACCTAGTCAATGATAGTATCATGATCTGTCGTGGAAAACTTTGTCAATATCTTAGATTCTTGCTTCCCATAGCACTCTTCTTTCCTAAGTAATATAGGTAGACAAATAGCATGCAAATAATATAATATAAAAGTGTAATATATATTAGTTTGAGGACAAATGGGTGATGTTGTTTTTTAAAGTTATAAAGGAAAATATCGGTCCTCCAGTTGTAAGATGTCTCAGTTTGATTTCAGGCCCATTTCTAAAATATGTCAGACACATACTTGTTAATTGAAAATGAAATTGGATTGGGGTATTTATCAGTAAATAGAGAATTCTTGTCAGCTGCTGCTGTCTGTATCCAAAACTGACATGAAATCATAAAGAACTACTGTTTGTACCTGAAGACTTAGAATCCTCTTGATAATAATAATTGTGTATGAATGAAATCAGAATTTGGATGGAGAAAGAACATCCCATATTGGAAAGTAATCATAGTTTTTATGTTCTTTTGTGTGCATGCTTTGACAGCTTTTTGGAGACTACAGCTTATTTCTTCATGAAACCAAAAATTGGAGAGAAGGAGGTGTCCCCAAATGTTTTCTTCAGTATCTGGCATGAATTCAGCTCTGACTTTAAAGACTTTTGGAAGAAAGAGAACAAACTTATTCTACAAGAGAGGTAAGTATTTTCATTTGCACAATGATATTTAAAAACTGGTGTTTTATTAGGTGTGACACTACTGGGGTTGCCAATTTTTAATAGCCTGCATGAAAAATTAGATGGCCCTTACCCTGGGTTAGCAAGTCAAAGAAGGTGCTAACATTTGGCAGAATTCGGACTTTGAATAAGTAGAGTCACTTCACGGCTGTGATGCTACAGAGAGTATCTGGGGTAGGGTGGTTTGCCAAGACCACTGTCTGGTAAAACAACTTCTGTTGTGAAGAAACCATGCAAAAGCAAAGTTCATAAGGAATATTGGTCCATCCTACTGGGATGCTAAACCCATCTACCTCTAAAGATGAACAGCAAAGACTACAAAGCCAAGAGGAACAGTTTTGTGTTCATTTTCATTCAATTCATACAACATAGTTATCATTCATATCAAAATTTCATCCAGATATCACCAAGAAACAAAATATTTTTTAAGCATCTTAATATTCTTGTGGAATTGCATCACATTTCTTAAAATAAATCTTTGCAGAATGAAGGGGTAATTTCTCCTCTTAAATATGTGCAATAATGTCTCTGATTATAAAATTCCACAGAAACATATTAAGTCATGAAAAAGCTACCCCACCCCAGAGCAGTCTGCTCAAATCCCAGAGTCTAGTAGGAAAAGGAAAGGGAAATATAACTCAGACTCTAAAGCAAACCCTCATACTGAACCCATTAGTGTACTTCCTACTATCCCTTTGCTAGGAATGATTTTCCTTTAGAGCTTTAGAAAGTTTAAACCTTGAAGGACTTGGTTTATCACTACCACAAAATTCTGGTTTTCTGCTTGTCTTCATTTTGTTCTGCTTACCCACAAAACTATGTTCACCTAGGTTTTGATATCTTCTTAAATTAGATGAAAGTAATTGCTAACATTTATTGAGTGAGTAGACAATGGCCAGACTTGTGCTCACTGGTATCATTGTAGTCACACCTCTTTTATTGATGGGGATGCATTCTGAGATGTGTGTTGCTAGGTGATGTCATGGTTTTGTGAACATGACAGAGTGTGTTTTCATAAACCAGGATGGCTACCGCAACAGTGATGGCGTAATCTTATGGGTCCACTGTCATATATGCAGTTCGTGGTTGACCGAAATGTTACGTAGTGAATGACTATCACTTCCTAGATTCTATAGATTTGCCGTAGAAGAAACTATGCCTCAGTGCATAGCAGATAGGGCAAAAGAACAATTTGAAGAGAAAGAACTCACTCTAAGTATCACCCTAAAAACAATGAATATCTTCTGCCTCAAAACACATCACTAGGTGTTAGCATTAAATTTGAGATTTTGGTCAGTCCTCATCCCTACAGGTAGGAGAGATAATTGCTTAAAAATAAGCAATCATTATTCCTTTCCCTCAGACTCAGCAGTAAGTTAAGTGATTTTTACCAGAAGAGACTTACTCAGTTTAGGAGATTGTAAAGAAGAATCTTTTTTGTCCTTTTGTTTTTTTGTTTTTAATTTTTAAAGAAGGAACTTTAACCTTAACACATCAGGCACAATTTCCCTTCTTTCATCTCTGACCTAAACTCGTTCCTCTGGAGAAGGAACCATTTGCACTAAAGTTCAAAACAGAAACAGTAGTATTTCATGTGGCACAGTTATTTGCATCATGTCTGGGATTAGAGACTTAAAAGAGATAGGAAACAGGTTTAGGCATCTACAAGACAGGACTAAGCGTAACTGTCCTGATGCACATCAGGTAAGCGAGGTGTCACCACACAAGGTAGACGCACCAAGGACATAGGGGACGCTCTCATCAGTTCTCTGCTCTGTTACCCTAAAAACCGTGAGATACATCTGGGAGAAAACACTGAGACTGATTCAAATGCACAGCTGCCTAAGTGCATGCATAGCCTCTGTCCAACATGTGCTTCATGGGAGAGAGTTGTGTTTCTAGGCAACATTGTCAGCAACAATCCTCTTTTATGGTACTGTATGCATCTGACATCTCCCGAATGAGCTTTTCTTCACTTTCTAACTATTTCCGAACATCAACCAGAGCCTTTTTTAATGCTTTATCCTGTGCTTGTCATGTCCTAGATACATGCTATGGCTTTTGGACTCACACTAGGTGACCTTTCATTTTGGCAGTTTGTGAACTGGCAGAACATGTGAGTGCTCTTTGCTTCAAACTTCTAATTTTACTGAATCATTTGCTTTTAATAAAGTACTAAAGAGGAACATGTGTCACGTGAGACGGCTCCTCTGCCCTTTGCCTTCTAACGTGTATTACGCCTCTTTGCAAATGATAGTCAGACTGCTTCGCAAAGCAAGATCATTGCTGTGAGGTGTTTGGGGGATGATTTTGTAATCCTTCTTAGTGCAGAATCAGCTATATCAGGTCTGGAGAGCAGTGTAAAGCAAAAAATAGGTGGTCCCTTCTGCAAAAGTAACAATTTCAGAACAGCAAAGCATGAAATCAGTCCCAGAGCTCTTCTGAGACCAGGTGGCAGCCTACATGCACAGCCTGGTGGACGTGGTCTTGGGTACCATGTTTTCTGTAACAGTGGAAAGGTACTTGAAGGATGGTATATCCATGCGAAATGAGGATGTGATCAGTTCAGAATGTAAAGCCTCCCCTCCTGTCACCATCACATGAGTAGACCCTCAACTAGAATTACAAACGCTTTAAATAGGATGCCGTCCCCACCTTGCGTATTTCCGTGCTTTGTGTGCCTATAATATGTATTGTCAGCATATTTTGCAGAACAGCTAATCCTTTACTGCCTTAACAGGATGCATGCAGTGTTTGTGTTTCCTATTATAGATGTTTATTGTTTGAATGTTGATCTTTATTTCCCCAAAAGATCAGTGTCTTCATATCTGATGTATCGATCTCTTGTCACTTATCCACACTGCCTTCCCTCTCTTAGTGTTGCGATAAAAATTTGCTGATTTGACTACACTAGCAGTACAAATGAAATGAATTAGCATATACATTAAAATATTTTTGAAACAACAAAATAGGTAATTTGGGGAATTATTTGAACTTTTCCCTACTGCTTATCTTCTATTTTGTTCTTTATATTTTCTTACAAGAGGAACCGTATGATATTTAATCTTGTGTGCCTTATTTCATTTAATATTATGTTCTCAAGTTGAATCCATTTACCTAAAAATGCCTCAATTTATCTTTCTTTATGACAGAGTAGTACTCCATTGTGTATAAATACCACATTTTCCTTACCTGTTCATCTGTGTATGGACATATATACTGTTTCCAAGATCTAGCTATTATAAATAGTCCTTCTATAAATACGGGTTTATATGTATTCCTCTAATATGCTGATTTTAACTCTTTTGAGAAGATACCTAGAAGAATAGTTGGGTCAAATGGAATTTCTATGTTCTAATTTTTTTGAGGAGTCTCCACACTGATTTCCATAGTGGTTATACAAAGTTACATTTCCACTAACAATGTAGAAGAGTTCTTTTATCCCAACATCCTTGTTTGCCTTTGTTAGTGTTAAATTTTTTGGTGATAGTCATTCTTCCTAGCATAAGTTGGTATCTCCATATAGTTTTAATTTGCATTTCTCTAATGGCCAGCAGTGTTGAATACTTTTTCATATTTTTATTGGCCTTTTGTACTTCCTCTTCTGAGAAATGTCCATTCATTTCGGTTGTCCATTTTTTTATTGGGACTTTTATTTTAAAGAGTCTAGTTTTTTTTTTTTTTAGTTCTTTGTATAATCATTGTGTTACTCCTCTGTGCAAGGACTATCTGGCAAAGTGTTTTCCCATTCTGTAGGCTGTTGCTTCACTGTTGGTTATTTCTTCTGCTGTGCAGAAGTACTTTAATTTGATATGATCTCTTTTGTTGATTCTTGGTATTATTTCTTGTGCCATTGGAGCTCTGTTCAAAAAGTCTTTGCTTATAACTGTGTCTTCAAGAGTTGTACCTATTTTATCTTCCAGCAAGTTAAGTGTTTGCATTTTAACATTTAGATCTTCGATTCATTTTGATTTTAATTTAATATACGGTGAGATATATGGGTATCCACAAGCAGAAGATTGAGTCTGTGTGTGTTTTTAAATATCTTCTCTATACCTCCTCTTTTCCATTCCTTCATTCTCTTGCCCTTTACCCTTCCCCTCCATCTCTGTCTCTGTCTCTGTCTCTGTCTCTGTCTGTCTCTCTCCCCTCCATCTCTCTCTCCTTTTCCTTCTTACTCTGTCCTCCCTTGCCTTCTCCACTCTTCTCTGTGGGTTTGCGTATTTTTCAAGCCAGGCTATTCCTTTGACAGTAGACTCATGGCCATAAGGCACAACCATGGCTTATATTCTCAGAACTCACAATCAACTAACCTAGAAAAATCCCACAGGTCAACTCCCAATGAGTTATAATCATTTTTGGATCTGCCATGATGGCCAGTAGAGTACCACAGAGGCTAGAGCACCACAGAGAGCTCTGCAGTGCACAAACCCAGTCCTGCAGCCCTGGGTTACCACAATTGATAGTTGCCTTCAGAGCGCTATCTTTAGAGTGAGGAAAGAGTGGTATTCTCAGGCAAATAAGTAATAATCTACTTCCCTAATTAATCAATCCTTTAAAAGTAAACCAATAATTATCAAAATTATGTTTTAACCTTAGAAATAATCTAAAAGATGACATTAGTGGCGTCCTTGAAATTTTCTTTTCTGATGAAGTCTTCTTTGCTCTCATTTAGTATTTTTTGATTGAACAATACCATTAAAGTTTTAAATCCTGCATAAAATTTCCTTACCCTTTTATTTCTAATTGGTGTCTGACTATCAAGTGGTAGTAACTCTATCTTCTGACTCTATCCTGATAATCAGTATAATTTAATTGACATAGTTCTTGAAATGATGAATTTCTACATGTTCATCTTCAGGAAATCTATCTTTCTAGTAGTTGTGGTTGGTAAAACATGAGGATTTTTGAGTTAGCTCTGCCAATTACTACCTCCAAAGTCATAAGAAGTCATTCATAATATAAGAATTATGATTTCCTAACCAGCCAAATGGAAATGATCATCACTGTCTTGCAATGTTATTTTGTAGACCAGCTGAGATAATACATCAATGTATCAGGCATGGTATCTACATGCTACATTCTCAATGGCTGTTTCTCCATCATTTAATATAAATGACATCCCAATCATGGCTCCCTACAAGGTGATGAAGCATACTCGTATGCATGTTAAGCAATTTAAGACATAGTTTATGAGTACAGGATATTCCTGTGACTCTCTGGTACTACCATAGTCACTTTCTTTTCACCGGGAGAAAATACCCGCACCACTTACAGCTTAAAGGAGGAAAAGTTTATTTAGCTTACGGTTTTTAGAGAATTCAATTTGCAGTCTTCTGGCTTCCAGACAGAAGTACACAATGGAAGGGTCTGATGAAGGAGGCTGCTCACTCATATCATGGCGACCAGGGTGCGAAGTGAGCAAGGAAGAACCGGACATAATAATAAACACTACCAGCTCGTGCCTCCAGGGACCCATCTCCCACAAGCCTCCCCTCCTAACAGCAAGTCAGCCGAGGCAGCCCCATCATCCAGTCACCTTCCAAATCTATGAGACAATGGGGGAACAATTTAGATCTAAATCATAGTAGTTACTTTTGTGATTAGGTAAAATGTCTTGATCCTGGGTCCAAGCATGAACTTTTGTTTGTAAACGTTAACACAATCTCTCTTTCCATATTTACACAGACTCATTGGTTTGGTTATGAGTCAGAAAAAGTATTTTCTTCCTCTGCTTAGAGCTAGACATATGCAATTGTTAACTGAAATCCTCCTTTTAAAAAAAAGATCCAGATACGTCATCACTGAACAACATGAAGCACCTGAAAAGAAAATTTTAAAAAATTTTTCAATTTGACCACATTCACTAAAAGCTGAGGAAGAAACATTTATTTTGCCAAGCATCTCTCTAAAGGTCTTGTAGAGCATAGTTGTGATATGTAAGGAAATGGTCAAAACTTCATGTCTTATTTTCCCAGGAAACATTAGCATTAGTGTCAATGGCCATTAATGAGGCCCTGTGGAATTAGGACAAGAGCTGTGTTAATTAGAAGAAAGGAGGTACCAGTTGGTTGAGAATGTTTATACTTTCGACCTTGATTAAAGGGCTGTACGCTAGGTTCTCAGAGGGAGAAGAAGTTGGGATTCCTAGAAAAACCTTGCCTCTCACTCCACCTTGGTTATAAATTGCACTCTAGTTTTCAGGGTGAGCCTTCAGCTAACTAACTATGCGAAGTTATTTGTAACTCTTTAATCATTCCATCTTGAACTTTACTAGGCACTGAGACACTCACATCCATTTGAAGAAGGCTTCATCTTCCTTGACCTAACAGGCTAGCACTGGTGTGGTATAATGTGCAGTGAAACAAATGAAGAGGGAAATTAATTCTACCCAGAGGACTTTTGACAAGAGCTTAGAGCCAGCATAGGATTTTCACAGGCAGTTCAGAGAGGTGAAGGTTATTTTAGGCAAGAAAATCTGGTTCCAGCAACTGGCCTGCAAACCCCATAATGCCTTGTGTGGCCTATCATAATTTCATTTTTAATCATCTTGACATTTTAATTTAATAAATCAATTGTGACATGAGTAAGGGTTATGTTTAAAGTGTTGTCTAACTTAATTTACCGGTTTATTTTACTCTGAGACAGGTAGTCTTTGATGAACCCTGAGAAAGGATAACTACGTCTCTAATTGCACAAGCATGTAGCAATCAAGACTGGTTTCAGCTCAACTGAAATCTGTAATTAGAGGAAAATGATTTGAATGTCCTTAGAAGGTTATGTGTTACGTTGGAGAATGCCTTGTACCATCTGACATTTCCATTCCAACAATTTATGTTCAAGTGAGTTGTATGATCAGATTTATGTATTATGTTAGCAGAGTAGGTTTAGAAAGAAAGAGACTGCTTTCAAAGCAGTTGTGAATAAATCTAAAGAGTGGGGATAAGAAAATATTTATTTTTATGTAATAGCATACTTTGTGGTATCCACACTTAGGTATCCACACTTTGTGGATGCACTTTGTGGATATCTAAGTCCCTCTTGGACTGTTTAGTGCTGCATCACTGCAGCAATGAATGACATTGGCCTGCTCTATAACCTTTTCTTTCAGACACAAGTTTCTGGAGAAATGACCCATAAGGACATGTCTTCCCAGTGCCAACTTTCTAGAACTAAGTTTTGGCAGGACACTTGGCAAAGTAGACACTCAAAATAGTATTAAATGGAGGCTCAGAATATGTAGGGAATCTAATCTGCATTCATGAATAATATGCACTAAGGGATAATAGACAACTCATTCAGCAACTATTTATACTCTACTGTGTGCCAGGCAATGTGCATGACTGTGTGGGTCTTACCATCTAACGAGAGAAGCCAGTGATTAAAAAAAAAATACCACATACTCAGATTACAATGTAAGGAGATAAACAGTGAACCATTTTGCAGAATCGAAAGAGGAAGAGGTTCATTTAGAACAATGGTTAGAAGAGGGCTTTCCAAGGAGGCAACATTTATGTAAACACCTAAGAAGTTTAAGGCCACAGCCATTGAAAGAGCAATGTGGGTATGTGAACATTCCTGGCAGAGGTGAGAAATGTTCAAGGCAATCGGGCAGAAAGGATTGAATGCTCTTAAGAAGGATGGGGGCTCTGAGTTGAATTCAATGATGTAGGCTGGACCCTGATCATTCAGACCCTTACAGGTCGCTTCATTATGCACCTGATAGAAAAATTATCTAACAGTTTTGTTTTGTTTTGTTTATAATAAACAGGGTTTGTGTAATGTGAGGATTATTGGTGGCTGCCCCTGGCAGTAAATTGGAGAATGGTCATGAAAATAAATTACGAAGTTATTAGATTCACCCAGTCAAATGATGTGGCAGTCTGGACTGGCATGAAGGCAACAAGAGATTGTAGCAAGTGGGTGTATTTTGTATGTATTTTAGAGGAATCACATATAAACTTGGTGTCCTTAGGTTCCTGGCTGGAGCAGGTTTGGGGATCAAAATTTCTGTGAGACAGCTCAGATAGTGTCAAGCTAATATTAACCCCTAGGGTTTAGGTTAGGGTTAGAAATCGAATAAGAAATCCCCTCGTCCTATTCCCCACATTTCCTTCACAGGATGACATTTTTCCATGCCATCGTTTACCCCTTACAGTAGAGCAATTCCACAGCAGTGAATCTTTCCACTCTGCTTCAGAATTTCACTCCATTTCTGCTCCCATCATCAAGACTGAGAATTTTGAGAAATGGAAAATATTTTTTCTTAAAAGTTTGGAGCCCTAGAACGAATAATGGATAATCAGAATCTAATCATGGGAGATGAGGGAAGAACTTGTGTCCATCATGTTCTAGGTATTGGTCTTTTAAAAAATAACATCATGTCACTTATATGGGCTGAAAACATGTTCCTATACAGCTAGATGTTATTTTTAAATGAGTAATTTTAAAGATCTTTAGGATAATTACAAGTAATGTCATAGTTATAATCTGTTAGGTGACAAGTAGATCTGTTGGATTTGTATAACATCAAATTAGCAAGTTCTTAGGTTTACATAAA
>RJWT010031801.1:0-14284 GCA_004365215.1 Cuniculus paca | reverse complement strand
GTAAAGTCTCACAGGTACAAATTCTCTATGATGAATGTGATCCTTATGTATATCTAAAGTGTACCAATAAAATCTAATGTAAAAAAATAAAAAATAAAGCCTCAGTTATCCCAGTTGTAGGACAGTGATGGTTCTGAACAGGAGTAATGCTGGAATTTTTACTAATCATAAGATAGACTGAAGCATTTATCTAAGGGAACCCCCAAGATGGACACTAATAATTTCTGTCTGATGTCAGGTCATGGACTCCTATCCACACCAAATAGGCCTCACCTGTGATAAACAATGGAATATTGTAGAAGCAAGGGTGTGTGGCTTTCCATTTCAGCTCATAAAAGACATCAGGGCTTCTGTGTAATGTGAAAGTGTCTCACAGGTCATTCTAGAGGAAGCAAGAAGCCATGCTGGGATGACTCTTAAGCAGTCTTGTGACCATATCCCCATGAAGAGGTTGCTGGAGCCTGTCTTCAAGAGTAAGCACCACTTGCAAGCCACATGTGAACGCCATTTTAGAAAGAGATCCTCAGGGCCAGGAATTTAGCTCCATAGTCTAAGCATCTGCCTGGCAAGCATGAGGTCATGAGTTTGATCCTTGGTGCCACAAAAAAAACAAGAAAGAGATTCTGCAGGCCCAGACAACCCTTCAGGTCATTATCATTTGCATTGTGAAAAGTGATAAATATAAGATTGTAGGTCAATTTATTTTCTTGGGGGGGGGGTACTGGGAAGGTGAGGGTACCGGGAATTGAATTCAGGACCTCACTCTTGCTGGGCAGGCACCACACTGCCGAGCTATATCTCTGGCCCCTTCATTTTATTTTCTTGAATTGAAATCAGACATTCTTATGATTTAAGTGGCATCCTCTTCCATCCAGTTCTGTATAAACTGATTATAGATTTGGGGTTTCTCTTTTCAAGAGATTAAAGGTCCTTTCACTACATTTGTCAGAAGAGAACAAGTCTTTGATATGATAAACTTGTTCCTGGAAAGTTTGTATATCTAATTCTGAAATCAGTTGTGTTTTTAAATACTGGTAGAGGTTAATAAACTTACATTTATTTCATGCTGACTGTTAATGTTTCATTCACACATCCAGATAATCTGTTTCCATTGCCAGAGGATGACTGGTAAAGATTTGAGACTCCACACAAAGAATCCTAGTCCCTTGTGGAGTGGCCTAATCCTAAAAATTTATACCACTAACCTTATAATGTAATAGGCAAAATATCTGTGAAATACATGAAAGGAATGAGAAATGGATGAAAAATTAATTCTTCCCAGGACATTAGATAATGCTAACAGATGGCTTGAATCTAACAACAGAAATGTATAGATGATTTTTCTGTTATCTGTTTTGTTGTTTTTTGGGGGCTTTGTTTGTTTTTTGTTTTTGAGACAGGGCATCAGTACATAGTGCAGGCTGGCCTTGAACTTGTTGCGATCCTCTTGCCTCAGCCTCCCAAGTGCTGGAACTACAGGCATGCGCCACCGTGCCCAGTTATGATATCTGTTTTGTTCTCAACAAAATGAACCAATCCTCTTCTACAACAGAAGGCACTGAAACTGGCAGCCCATTGTTGAGTCGTAGGATAGCCATATGCCCACTCGCCACCTTGCCGGGCTCCCCAGGAAGAAGCCCTTCTTCGCCCCCACACCTTACACCCTTACACACAGAAGCCTCTTCCTCAATAAACTGTCAATTGAGAAATTGTCCCAGAAGCCCTATCTGAGCAATATCTACTTCACTAGTAGATAACTATGAGTATACTTTTAATTACACTTTTTCCTTCATAATGTATGACCTCAATCTTGGCACATATTTTAAAGATTTGGGTATCCACTGGTATTTCCTAACCAGATTCAGGTCAGAGCAAGCAAAATCACTTTCATTTACTCCTGACATTTTTACATCTCCTGCACCCAGTACACAGGATTACAGGAGAGAATTACATGCTATTAATTGGTGCCATTGTTATAACACTATTTCATAGGACCAGAAGGGAAACAGGTGCTCCTGCATGTTTGAAAGACTCTTTTGAAAGGCATACACCTGACCTACAACAAGATATCCAATGTGCACATATTCATGTAGTTTTAGGAAAGAAAAACAACCATAAATGGCTAAATTCTTCAGAAATTCAGCTTTTCATCAGAACCTTAATCCAATCCATCTCCAAGAGAAAGAGCCAGGGACAAGAGCACACCTATGTTCAGTACACCTAAGGCCTGGTGGGATCCTAAGACTTGTCACAGGTCCCCAGTATCACTTTATAAATATGGAACTCAGAATGAAGTTACAAATCAATGGGGAGTTTAAAGATTTGTGGAGACCAACCGGGCCTGGTGGCTCATGCCTGTAATCCCAGCACTCGGGAGCCTGAGACAGGAGGATCGTTGCTAGTTCAAGACCAGCCTGAGCTACAAAGTGAGCTCAAGGCCAGCCTGAACGGCATAGTGAGACCCTGTCTCAAAAAGACAAGGGCCAAGGATTTAACTTAGTGGCCTAAGCGCCTGCCTGACAGGCATGAGGTTGTGAGTCCTATCCCCAGTGCCACAAAAAAAAAAAAAAAAAAAGATTTATGGAGACCTAAATAACATTATACAGTCACTTCTTACTTGTAATATTTTATAGCACTTAACATCATGTAAAAGCCCTTCTGTCTCCCAGCAGGCAACAGGGCGAGGGGCTGCACCCTGGACTAACTCTGCACTAACCATGTGCCAACCATTTCACCTCCACATCCTTCATCTGTAAATGAGGGGGTGGACCCCTGGGTTCTACGTCTCTTTTGCTCCTCTGCTGATGAAATGTGAAATAAAATCAGGAAGGTAGACTTTCTGAGAGGAAAAACAGAACAGAAATAAAAGTCTACAGTAACATTTTTCTTGCCAGTGGTTCTCAACCCTGGCTGCCTGTTAAGACTGTTCTGGCGGCTTTGAAAAATCTCCATACCCAGCCTGTATCCAAACCAAATAACCAAAATTGCTTGCAGTGAGGCCCAGGCACCAATATTTTCTAAGCTGCCCGGGGATTCCAGGATGCAGCTGAGGGTGAGAATCGCTGGAGCAGCAGCACTGGGTGTGAACCTAGGATTTCTGCATTTAACAAGCTTGGGCATGTGAATATTTGAGAACCACAGGCAGCATCTCTGGGCACTCCTGCTTCCCGGTGTTTGCTAGAAAACTGAACCCCAGGTAATACCCTGAGAGCCTCTAACTGGAGTGGCCATCGATGACCTCATTTGAGGAGAATCTGCTCTCATCTGCACTCTGACTGCCAAGGATAGGCTCTTGCCCTGGACAAGACTCTAGTGTTCTTCATACCCTGGTTTTTATCACGTACACAGTTACAGGATCATCCTTTTTACTTTTCATCTTGCTGACTCCCCATGGTTCCATTAAGAATCAGATCCTAGCCTGGATTTTGTCCAAAAGCACCCAAATTACTTCAGGACAAGCTATGTTTGAATAAAAAACTACAACTGCTACTAACTAGAAAGTCCCCTGTGGTTCCTTAGTCTTTAAGAATCAGAGGATGCCTGTGAAAACAAGAGAAATAGCCAGGTTCACAGGGATATATAAGGCAGAGGAGAAAGCTCTATCTTGGGGTTCTCAACCCTGATGGCTCATTAGAATCACCCAAGCTTAAAATATGCCAGTGCCCCCAACGTAAAGATTCTGATTCCATTGCTCTAGGCTGCGCCCCAGATATTGGCATTGCACAAAAATTCCAGGTAATCCTAATGCTCAGCCTCTACTGCAGACCATGGACTTGGCCATTGTACCGCCGTTCTTAGCACAGGCGCCTTCTTTCACTGTCTAGTTAGTGCATTTGCATGAAGCAGCTCCAGGTGGCTTTTGACTTCCCTATGTTCACCTTTCCTGCCATCTGCCCTCTGCACAAAAAGTTCTATACAAAGTTGACAGTGGTGTTCACATGAGAAATTAGAGTACTGAAGAACGACTTACTGTGGAGTTTTTACAAAACCCATGAGCCAGTACATTAGCAAGCGCGAATGCAGGCTTTCCGCCTCGAGAGCTCTGGCTGCAGCGGGGTCTATTGTGAGCTCAGATCAATGCACACTTGTGCTTTGCTCTTTTGTTTTGAGTCAAGCAGGTTGCTGTATTTACTTCCCCATGGTGTTTGTGTTCTCATGGTAATGGCTGTTTAAAAAAGCATGCAAATGACAGTACTTGAAGTGCCAAAAATCTAAATGAACACCTCCAAAGAACTGGATGAGGAGACTGAGAGTAAAAGTCAGCAGTCGAGTCCAAGAAACCATCAGACAGACAAACATCAGGGCAAGAGGAAGCAAAGAACAAAACTGAAATAAACCAGTCACCTTGTAATCCAAGCTACTCAGGAGGCTGAGGTTGGAGGGTGGAGAGTTGGAGGCCAGCCTGGGCAACTTAGCAAGACTGTGTCTCGGAAATTTTTTTAAAAAATCTTTAAAGGACTGGGGATGTAGCTCAGTGGTAGAACACTTGTCTGACATACATGAGGCCCTGAGTTTGATCCCCGTACAAAAACAGAACTGAGCTAAAACTAGAAGACAATGTAACAGGAAACTTGTCACAACTTGAAATTGATGTGGAGAGAATAAAGTGAAACGCACTGCCCCGGGTGTCCTGTTGAGTGTCTCTGACTTGAATAGAGTACTCTCCTGGTAAAGGTTTCAGATTGCAGACATCCGAACCCGCTACTGACTGAAAGCAAACACAGTGATTATAGGGTATTGTCAAGGAGCATATAGAACTTCTGGGAGAGACAGGAAAAAAGTGGGTTATGATAGTCAGGAATGATGCAGCTAAGAGTTCTGAGTTCTGGCCAGGCATAGCAGCACACACCTGTAATCCCAGCACTCAGGAGGTTGAGGCAGGAGGATCACTGTGAGTTCAAGTTCAGCCTGCACTACATAGACCAGTCTCAAAAAAACAAAAAAAGATTTCTGTGTTCTGAAAGAGCCATGCTATTAGTTCCACTGCTGCCATTGCCCACACTGTGACATTAGGAAGCAGGCACTGGGACCACCCTCCAAGCCACTCCCATGGGCTCTCAGAGTGTAGCCCACGTTCCACTTTCCTGGGGCACTTGGTTTCACACAGGAGCTGCTGCCTGACAGAATGGCAAGGCAGTCCTGGGAAAGCGGTTTCCAGGTCCCAGCCTTCATAACTCTGGGAGGCACACCTGATGGGGGTGAATGCGTCCTGACAATGGAGTCGCCTTTGCCCTATTCACAGGGCACATTCCCTGGGCTTTGTCTGGCCTCGCCTCAATGCTTGTTCTGTGACAAAAGCAGACTTTTGTGAATGAGTGAGTGAGTACTTCAGAACCTCTCACAGTGCTGCTGCCTACCAGCCAGCGGATCTGCTTCTGTGCTGTCACCATCTTGTTGAGCAGTATGTTTTACAGCTCTTTAAAACATTCTCATTCTTTCTCCCTCCTTCCCTCCCTCCTTTCACTGAAGTAAGTGGAAAACAGACATGAAAGTAATGATATTTGTAATGAAAGCGTAAGTACCATAAATTTAATAAAACTGAAAAAAAAAAAGATTAAAATTACCCGCAGAATCCAAAGCAGTTGGTCTGTGATTATAATGAGACTCTCCAGGTGTGTGTGTGGGGGGATGGTTCAAGTTGCAAAGAATGTGCCTCACCTGCTAAGACCATGTTATCTGAGGGTACTGCCGAGGACAAAGTGTCACTGGGAATTTTACCGTTTTCATTACCTTTCCCCTCCTTACCATATGGAACTATTTTAGCCTTTGTGCATTCTCGCTTTGATGCCTTTTCAGAGCATGAGCTTCACTCTACAGAGCAGAAGCAGAGAGCAGCTGAGGAGTGCAAGGGGGAGGACACTCATGTGGCTCCCTGGGGCCCCTCCTCAGCACACGCCACGTGACCAGTCAGCTGTGGCCCAGCTCAGGACCCAACACCATGTGAGGCACCACAGCCCAGGAACGCAGTAGCCTCAGGCCCGTGGTCCTTCATCTTGCATCTCATTCCCACAGGTCCCAGCCCCAGCCCCGCTGTCTGCTGCGAGGGAGGCAGACACTGAGGCAGCACTGGAAGCCGAGGGTCCCCTTCTTTTACTGCAGTGACAGGGGTTTGGAGACTCCCAGGTGAGAAGCTGATCAGCACCTACAGAGGGCCCATACGTTCAGGGCGCCATGGCTACTGGGGGTGGATGATATCTGTCCTGTGCATGGGTCCTTCCCTAGAGACTAAAATGAAATCTTTCATTTTTCTGATACAATGTCTTAGATTCACAAACCCACGGTCCATCTGAGTGACAGTGGTGACTTCCAAGGGAGCAGAGTTACACAGCTGAAGAAAACACCAACACATCCTAAGAGGCAGCTGGCCTGTTGTGAACAAATCTTAAGATCTAACTCTGCTTTTGTTTTAAGAAAAATACCTTGGAACTGCTCCAAATAATGAAAGATATTTTAATCAGGAGCCGTGGAGTAATTACTGGAGTTAGGGGGCCACCCTGTGGCTAAGTGTCAAAAAATGAGGTCCACATTCAGCCTGTCCTTAATTCTAGACACAGAAATATCAATATCGTTTATCCTTTATCAAATACTATTTATCAACTTGCTACTTTCTCCTTGCTGTATAAATTGGTGGCAATTGTGCATGCCTATAATCATTCTAATAAATAGTACAGCCTTACTCCCATTTGGCAACCAGATTCCTGGCATCCGTGACCATTTGGAACTCAGGTATAAATTCCCAAACCATGCTCATGAGTTTAAGGGATGTGTCAAAAATGAAGGTTAATGATTTAACAAGTTTAGTTATTTGGTCTCCTCTGGCAACCACCCAGTCTTCCCACGTTTGATCCAATTTGGTAAATGGTTATCGAGTGCTTACTGCACGTAGGGCAGCCTGACAGGCTGTGATGATGGGTGTGGAAGGGACGGCAGAGAGCAGATAAATTCCACAGCAGGCCCAGGAAGCAGATGCACTGACTGCAGCAAGAGGGGGGAACAAGGAAAATCTCCATCTAGGAAAGAACAAAAGTCTCTGCCCTTTCAACTTAGCAATACCAGATAATTAAATAGCCCCCTCGGCTGGATGATAGTGGAACAATTCCTGAGGCTTGGAACAATGACTCAGACTACAAAATTTTAAAAAGTGAAAAACAAAAGAAGTCAAGATGTTAGTAACTCAATTTTCTATGTCTGGCAATTAGAAAGACATTTTAGAAAAAAATAATCCAAAGAATTAGCATTTAATATACAGGGGGGTCATTTCTAGTTCTCTAAATGATAAATTAAATCCAGACTATCTCATTTCCATGAGAATTGACAAGATGTTATTGTAAACATGCCTAGAAAGTTTCATTAAGGAAGAATTTGAAAAGTGAAACTTGACTGACTAAATAGATTGTTAGTTTGGATCTCATTATATTAATATTACCTGGAGATGAGGGGTTGTCAATAATTGCTAACTTTTTTTTTTCTGTCTTCAATTTTTTCCATCTCCTCCATTTCCTCTTTCTTTCTTCCTCCTTGAGGCAAGAGGATCACTGCGAGTTTGAGGCCAGCCTGGGCTACAAAGTAAGTTCAAGGTCAACTTGGATTGCATAGTAAGACCCTGTCTCAAAAAAAAAGAAGTCTTCCTCTTCCTTTCTTTTCCTCTTCTTTTGTTTTATTGGAAATTGAAAAGTACACACAAAAGTAAGCAAAAGAACAAAGACTGATGTGTTTGTTACCCAACTGTCAATTCCACTTAATCCAGACCCTCCACATGCCTCTCCTACATTATTTTGAAGCAAATCTCAGACATCAAATAATTTCATCCATATATATATTTTATTATGTATCTCTAATAGCCAAGGACTTTTTAAAAAAAAATCTCCCAAATTCCATGATACCTTTAAAAATTAATGCTAATAATAATTAATGATAGCTCTTTAATACAATCAAATTTCTGCTCAGAGTTGAAATTTCCGGTTACTTAAGAAGTTAAAACTTGGTGAATGTGACAGCACATGACGGTAATCCCAGCACTTGGGAGGCTGAGGCAGGAGGATCGCCCTAAGTCTGAGGCCAGCCTGGGTTACACAGTGAGTTCAAGGCCAGCCTGGACTACATAGTGAGACTGTCTCAAAAAACAAAATGAAACACCTGACTCAGCAGAACGTGGGCACCACTGCTGGATCATGTGGTCTGGGGCTTTCAGGGAAGCAGCCAGGCTCTGTGCTACCACAGCGATGGCCCTTGGGCAGAGTTGGCCCAGTGGGCTAGCATTAAACCAAAAGGATGTCCCTATATGATGGCCTGGGAGTGGAAACCAGTGACTCAAAAACAGAAGGCTGGTCTAAAAACTTAGGCTTCTGCAGTCTCAGCTTTAGGTGAAGACGGCAGCTCTCACGCAAAGAGCCAAAGGACGAAACAAAGTATTGCCCTTGCTCCAGTCACTGACTTAAAGCGAGGTACTCTGCAGATGACCTGTGGACTGTGGGTATACCCACATATATCACAGCAGGCCTGAAGGACCCTGTTCCCAGTGGGTTTTCTGCAGCAGAAATTCTGATTCCTTTAGCTGACCCAAACGATCCTACGTTTCCTAATGACAATGAGAAAGTAGTGAAACACCGAAGAGAGGAACGACAGAGACAGTAGGAACTGCAGAGACAGAAGGAAATAGAAGAAAGTAAAAAGACACAACGGCAGACATGAAGCTAGTGGGTTTTCAAGGAAACTGGATCCAGATTCTCATGAAGATGAAGATTATGAGTGGGAGAAGAGAGAAAGAAGCCTGGGAGAAGCTGCTGTGGCATCACCTACTTCTCTGTAGAGAAAGACAGTGAGCCCGAGATTTTCCTTATGAAGAGGACTTGAAACCTTGATCCCTGTCTTGCAAAGCTGCTATTCCTCCCCCAGTATGTGAGAAACAGGACAGGCCAAGACCTCCACCTGGGCCCAGCAACTCCTTCCTTGCTGATGTGAGTGGCCCAGCAGCCCATGAGATCATGCAGAGGTTTAGCCTCCAGGAAGGCGGGGAGCTGGAGAAGCACAGAAGGGGCTGAGCGCTGCATTGTTGGTGCAGCTGGGGCAGCAAAATCGTTTTGGGTGATGCCACTGAGAAGGGTGACTCAAGATGCACCAAAGAAGTTGAAATATGTAAGTGTCCTACGAAAGCGGTCCTACTAAGGAACACGGCTGGTGCAGGAGGAGTCGATGGAGACCTGAAAGTTGAAACCAAGGAAGAATGTGAAAAACATGGCAAAGTTGGCAAATGTGTGATATTTGAAATTCCTGGTGCCTCAATGATGAAGAAGCACAAATGTTTTCAGAATTTGAGAGATGAATCAGTAATTAAAGCTGTCGCTGATCTGAAAGGGCAGTATTTTGGTGGACAGGTGGTAAAAGCATGTTATTACAATTTCGATAAATGCAGGGTCTTGGATTTAGCAGAACAAGTTTGATTTTATGAACTAGTCATCGGGGTTGATCCTTCAATAAGCTGCAGACTGAGTGAAGACAATGATCCTGAGGTCTGTGTTCTGAGCAGAGATGGGCAAAGCCGGTGAATACTACTGGAGGGACTTCTGATATATATGTCATTGATTCCTTTTTTATTTTATGATTTTCTAATATAGTATAAAATCCTTTTTAAAAAAAAAAGTTAAAACTTTTTTTTTTTTCCTGTGCTGTTGGGGATTGAGTCCAGGGACTCATGCATAATGGGTAAGTGCTCTACCAGATAAGCTATACACACGGTCCTAAAACTTGTTTAAATTATGAAACAACGGTTGATTTTAGCTTATGGTGTTATGGCTTGTATCTAGATGTCCCCCTGCAAAGCTTCATGCAGTCGTGGGATGATGCTTTTCAGAGGTGGCTGGATCTAGAGTGTGTGATGCTGAGATTCAGAGTGTGTGATCTGGTTTTGCACCACACTAATACCAGCAGCATAGACAGAGTATAAAGGAGCAGAAAGATGCTGTTAAGGTCGCTTGTTGCTTTTGTTGTCTTCCACCACCATGAACTGGTTGCCCCTCTGCCCTGTGACACCCTGCCATGGAGTCAGCCAATTACGGACTGAAACCTCTACAAACTGTGAGCCAAATAAACCTTTTTCCCCTTTAAATTTGGGTGTACAGTATATTGTCTGAGCAATAAGAAAAGTAACTAAGACACATGTTAAGTTATAACTTTTAGTAAGAATCAGTATCTGCAACTGACTGACATGTCTCTTGTTCCACACCTGCCTTCCCAGCCCCTTTTACATTTTTTTTAATTAAAATTAGTTTATCAGCTTTAGCAGGGCATCTGACCCGGAGAATTTCCCACTGTCTGGATTTTGCTGATTATAACTCCACAGTGGCATCAGTTAAGGCGTTCTCTCTCCTTTGAATCCCTGTAAATTGTTGGTTGGAACAAGAATCTCCTTTAGATTCAAGCTCAATCTTTTTGCAAGATTATTTCATGGGTAGTGATGTGTTCTAGCAGGATTTTCATATCTGGAGTCTCTCTTCATGTTAATGCAGAACAAAAAGATTGTGAAACTTGATACCTAGGTCCTGTAATATATAAGGGATTAGAAGATGGTGATAGCCTAATATAGCATTCGCTAGACAGCACTTAAGGTGCCCTTTATCTGTTCCAGTATTTGTTTACCCAGTGATACAGCTCATGTAGAAAGATGGGAAAAATAAAATTGTTGAATATTTTTATTTACCTACCAGCTTTCAAAATGATAAGTTGGTCTGCTAGCATCCTCCAATAGAGAACAGTGTCTTTCTTTTTAGGAATACTATTAACTTGTAGCCTTAAATATATATATATATATATATATATATATATATATATCCTAAATATATTTGATGTATTTTAATCTCTTGCAATTTTACCCTTACTGATGCTGAAAGCATCCCATCACTGGCCAGTGCAGGCTTTTGGGCTTCCTCCTGGATCCTTTTAGCCGCAGTCATCTTTGAAAGCTTCCATACTGTCTAGTATGACAAGATATCCCAGCATCATTTCATATATTTCCTGCTTAAGAGCTGGACCTAACAATTTCTCCAAGGACTCTTGGTTCCATTCGGTGGGAAATTGTCATTTGAGACCAAAATCTGGAAGCTAGAGGGGTTCATTCTATAGACTTGATCATTATTTCTTGGTCTTTCCCACAGGTAGGGCCAGGAGATACATTCTGAACACTCATTTCCACATTGATGGTTTCCATTCAGAATCAGAAATATAGGATTTTTTTTCTATCTTATATCCATATCACCTGTCTTATATACTGAGAATTCTGATTTTCATTGATGCTGTAAATAATTGTAAAGTCATATTGTCTTGCATTATATAAAAATAAACACCCAATAATCACAGAATAACAGTTATACTAGCAAAAGTATGATCATTTGACTTTTTTTAAATTTTATTTTAAAGAGAATAAAACCAAACAAAATAAAACAGAATAAAGCCAATCAAAACAAAGTAGTGAAAGTGATAGAGGACTTCAAAACAGAATAATAGGAAGTCAACAATGCTACCATAATGCCTCTTGTTTTCTTCAAAGTTGCTACCCATACCATCAGACACAATAAAATCAAACAAAACAGAACAGAATAGTCAGGTGTGGTGGCACATGCCTGTAATCCCAGCACTTGGGAGGCTGAGGCGGGAGGATCATTATGAGTTCTAGACAAGCCTGGGCTACAAAGTGAGCTCAAGGCCAGCCTGAACTGCACAGTGAGACCCTATCTCAAAAAGACAAAAATAAAACAAACAAACAAAAAAAACCAGAATAGAATAATACCAAGCAAAACAATATTGAATAAAACAAAACAATAAAATGGAGCAAAACAAAACAGTGAGAACAATATCAGATTTCAAAAACTAGACAGAAGAAAATCCCCCATGGTTGCTATATTGCATATTATCCTCTAAATAGGTGCTCAGACTGCTGGCTTTAGGCCTACAAAGTCAATCAAACAATACAAGCTTTAAGTTGTTTTTGTACCTCAGTTGCTATCAACTCAGTGTTCCTCTCAATCAGCCGGTTGCTTGACTGGGAGGGACTGGGGCCTGGCTTTTCTTGTCTCACTGCCTGAATGCTGGCTGGGTCATGGGAAGGGTGAATTGGCTTCCTGTTTCTCCTCCCTCCCAGCCCATGGCTGCCACTGGCTCACGGGAAGGGCACCTCTTGTTTCTCCTCCCAGCCCACAGTTACCACTGGGTTACAGAGAAGGGCAAATTGGTTTCCTGTTTCTCCTTCCAGCCCATGGCTGCTGCTGGCTCACAGAAATGGTAAATTGGCTTCCTATTTCTCCTCCTGACCCATGGCTGCCACTGGCTCACAGGAAGGGAACTCTCATTTGATTTTTTTTTTAAGTATGTACTTTTAAAATATGGCTACAGATTCTATATACTTTTCTTCACTTTTTTTTTTTTAATTTCACAATGTATCTTGGAGATCACTCCATGGTAGTATTTAAAGATTTTCCTCATTTCTTTTTACACAGATAACTGCTGATTAAGTGTTTGACTTGCCATATGCCAGGCACTGTACTAAGTGGATTTAACAGATTATCCATTTAGTCCTCAGAACAACCCAATAGTAAGATTGGCACTATTAAAATTGCTGTTTTACAAATGGGAAGTGGAAGATTAAGTAATTTGTCCAAGGTCATTCAGCTCGAAAGCAATAGATAATCCTTTAAGATAGGAGAAAATGGATACATTTTCTATCCCCATTATTCACATATTTCTTTATCTCTAGTTTGACAACAGCTAAAGAACAAATTTATGTGAGTAAATGAATAGACATCAGTATCCTGGGACACTCAGAAGCCCTGTCTGGTCACCAACAAAGATTTATGGAGAAATGTCATGGATGCAGGTGGCTTACCAAGCAGGCAGATAATTTGAATAGACACAGGTAATTTGAAAAGCATCCAAAGTAACTACTCTAGTACATGGGGGGGGAAACTGTAGATAACTATACAAGTGATTAGGAAAGTTGGAATAAATGAGAAATCAAAGCAGGCGTAATGTCACAGAAGTCATCTAGGGGTTGTCAATTATTTGTGCACAGAACCAAGGACTGACTGATTTAGTCCATCTCTTCCAATTTTCTTCTTTAGTGTCTGTTTTATGTAGCAGACCTCTTTCTGACATCAACCGCTGCTGGCCCTTACAGCAGGGCAGGTAGAATAGGCTCTTAAAACAGGAGAATGGCCATCGGCTAGGAGAGGCCTCTCAATGCTTGTATTCTAGTTACTTATGTGCTTATATTCTCCTTTCTTTGAGACTAGTAGCAAATTTAATCACTCCCTAGCACACTCATTCCTGTATGCCTCCCACCATTCAGTTTAGCTGATGGACAAGGAGGCCACTGGCTTATGGGGAGACTCTTGCTGGAATCTGCAATTAGGACCAGGGACCTATTCCCACCACTGCTCCACGCCCCCTTCATGGCTCATTATACAGGTCAGCAACTGAGGAGTTGTTCTATTCTTCTCTTTTCACCTCCTATCTCCCCCGCCCTCCCACCAGCAGATCATGATGATTTACCTCTAAAGTAGCTGTAAGATTTGTTGGGACTTCTTCATTTCCATGGCTGGTACCCTGTCTAGATACCAGCTGCTTATCACCTGGACAACACAGCATCTTCCAAATGAATCCCTATGTCCAGAGTGATCTCAAGACAGAAATCAGATTTGGCCTTACCCCCGCACCTGCCTGTACCCAAAAGGGGACCCAAACCCTCCCCTGGAAAGCCCTACCTGCCCCTCCTACCTTGTCCCAGGGGCTTTCCCTTTTGCCCACTCACTTCAGATACACTGACCTTACTTGGAGTCCTTCCCTACACCTAGTATTTCCCCATTCTCAAGCCTGAGCACATCAGGGTGCCTGGAATTCTTGCCCTCTCTTTACTTCCGGGTTCCTTCTCTTTCCAGCATCCATTTAAATATGTCCTCCTCAGAACATCCTTCCCTGGCCACACAATCTAAAATGGGTTTCCACATTTTTCTTGCTAAGCCTCTCATTTGATTCTTTTCTGGAACTTAGAGTGGTATATAATTACATTTCATCGTTACATGTGTGT
Source organism: Cuniculus paca (assembly GCA_004365215.1). NCBI lineage: Eukaryota > Metazoa > Chordata > Mammalia > Rodentia > Cuniculidae > Cuniculus > Cuniculus paca. The sequence goes on along the minus strand of RJWT010031801.1, from coordinate 210 downwards.
TGTCTCCACGATGGTGCCAAAAGCTCCATGAGGGGACGAGCCATGCTTACCTTGTTGGCCATTATATTGTATCCAGGTGGGGAAATAAAGACCAGCTTTAAAGAAATAGACGGCACCTGGGGGCATGTGCTGCCTTCCCTCTCCCTTCCATTCAGGACCTTGATTTTGCTCTGCACCAAGGAAGTTTATTAGTTTAGGTGGACCGACACT
>RJWT010031800.1:0-14285 GCA_004365215.1 Cuniculus paca | reverse complement strand
TTCCCTTTAAAAAGAAAATCCTGTTTCTCCATATCTTCTGAAGGCCCTGGGATGGTTCAGTCTGCAGCTCCTCTTTCCAAGGTTAGCACACTTGTTTTAGGAGTTGTCTCCCTGAGCATTAACTACTTTTTTTAACATGACGTTTCGGTTTTGGCCAGAGGTCAAAGGCGTCCATTTCTAGAAGTTCTGGTTTTTTGATGAGGAGGGGATGTTGGGAAAGAACAATCTCTGCAGCTGTGCAAGACCCAGATTTCAAATCAATAACCTCAGTGGTTCCTGCCCTACTCTAGCTTCGTGTGCATTAGCACTGCTCCTGGATTATCTCAGAAAACATCTTGCTTCTCCCTAATGCTTCGGGCAGTTGACTAACATTTGTGTTACTCTTGTTTTTTTGTTTGTTTGTTTTTGTTTCTTGTAAGATGAGAGAAGATACTTTATTTGCAAGGAGGAAAAAGGAAAAGAGAAAACTGTGCCAAAGTAGGGGAAGGGGGTTCAGGAAAAAGAAAGATTCTCCTGCCTCAGCCTCTCAAGTGCTGGGATTACAGGAGTGGGCCACCATGCCTGCTCCTACAGAACTTATTTAAATTTCATCATTTGTCTTAATATACTCTATTTGGCAGTGGTCCTAAGTTCTATCAAGGATTGTGCATTGCAGTTACACACCTTTAATCCGGATCACATTGTTTCATTGGTTTTCTTCCTCTTCGGTTTTTGCACTGTAATTCTGATTCCTCTGTCATTCTAATTTTTTCTAGCTGCCATATTCCTGAAAATTCAAAAATAACTTTTGGGCCACTGAGGGCAACTTCTTGTTCTCAAGATTTCTGCTTGTTTCCTGGTATTAAGGACTCTCTTGGAAGGAAAGTAGATCTTTATGTTTCCTTTTATGGGCACTAGGTATTGTTTCTTAAGCTACATCTTTTGGATTCTATTGAGAATATAAAAGACAGCATTTAAAAGTTGTTCTCTTTTCCCCATATATTATTGTTTTTAAAGGAGGACTTCTGTCTAATTCTTGTATGAGTCAGTCAGCCAAGGCCTAGGGCCCCCCACCCCAAGTCACCTCATTATTTTTTTTTTCTGCTTACTTACTTTTCACTGCAAAGTCATTTATCTAGCCATAGAACTTTTGCTAAGAAAGCATTCAATTCATTTTTGACCATATCCAGGTCATAAGAAGAACCCCCTGGTGAGAAAGGTCGTGCATCAGTTTCCTGGGCCTGTCACTGCTTCTGGAGTTTCGCTCATCCCAGGTCACAAGGCATTTCAGGCACACTTCAGAGTCTTTGCACATGGTGGTCTGCAAATGGTGGGCCTTGAGAAATATAACTCTCAAAGCATTCTTTTCTCCATTACTGGCAAATGCATGAATAGTTTAAGGTGATGGACAAGTAGAATTTTTCTCCAAAGTAGTCTCTTTCTCCTGATGTAAAACAGTCTGTGTGGTCAAGTGGCATTAGCTCAGAAAAAAGTTTAGCAAGGACTATTACAAGACAAAGATCCTCAAGATGAGGGCCTTCACCCCTGACCTCTAGACATTCTGCAGCAAGTCACACTTGGACCAGGGCCTCCAAGACACATTTTGGCTTTGTTCTAGGGGTGGGGCTTCAGCAGATTCACCAACTTGGTGTTATGCTTTCAGTGCACTTTGCTAGCACCTTGTTAATAGAGGAATAAGATATTTGGGCTCCAGTGTCACAAAATCTGAGGTCAGATATGGTTTATTATTCACATATAACTCCAGGGACCCTGGAAGCCTGTAGGAAATGAGTCTTCTTACAGGAAGGAGAAAGCTGAAGGTCCCCATGTGTTGTGGTTGATTCACTGTGTCAACCTGAGAAATTTAGAATCTTAAGTAAGTAACTCAGCAGTTCTGCATCCTAGGGTGTAGAGGACATGCCCTAGGGTAGCTGTTTATGCTCTAGGATGTTGTAATGGTTGATTCATTGTGTCAATTTGAGAAAGTTTGGAAATTTAACTAAGTGACTTAGCAGAGGGCCAGGATTCTCACTTTGTAAACTTTCTGAGCCTGTACAAGAGGAGGGCATGAAGATGGCATGAATACTACACTAACCCAAGCGTGGATCACCTGTGGACAATATAAGGGAAGAAAACAGACTAGTTTTGCCGTCTTTTGCTCTTGCTGCTTTTGCTGTCTTCTGCTGCCTTGAATTGTTGCTCCCCAGTCATGCTACCCTGCCTTGGAACCAGCTGGAACTTCCACTTTTCCTTCCTTAATTTTGGGCATCAGATATTTTGTCTCAGGAGGAGAGAAAAGTAACTAGGACACCATGCATGATTGGGGTCAGGGAAAGCACCTACCACTGGGTTGTTGAAACAGCTTGTGGTATCAAATATCTCACTGCTAAACATTTTCCAGAGAGACCTTTGGGGGTCATTTCAGAGACCTCTATTTTTCTCAGCAATGCCAATTCCTGAGGCCCTGTAAAATTTAGTTAAGAAGATGAATATCTTTTTTTTATTCCTATCTTGAAGAGGATAAAACCAAATGAAACAAAACAAAGTAGAGTCAATCAAAACAAAACAATGAACATGATACATGATTTCAAAACAAGATAAAAGGAAATCAACAATGGCTACCATAATGCCCCCTGTTACCTTCAAAATAACTGCCTATACCATCAGGCATAATAAAATCAAACAAAATAGAACAGAACAAAATCAATAAAAACAAAACAATGAAAGTGATACAGGGCTTCAAAACATGATAATAGGAAATCAATACTGACTACCATAATATATTTTGTTGTCTTTGAAACAGCTGTCCATGCCAAGGAAGATGAATATGTTTAATAGTTCACATTCAACCTTGAGAATCTATGAATCTGTGACCTATCATCTATTATAGTTTTTCAAATCCTCATTGATTTTTTTTAATGGTACTGGGTGTTATGGTTTGTATCTAGGTGGCCCCCTCAAGCCTTATGTAGTCATGGAAACAGCTAAATCTAGCATTTGTGGTTGATTCATTGTCTAGTGCTGAGATTGGGGTGTGAGTTCTGCACCCACCCAGGGGTGAGCCAACATACAATGTAAGGTCAAGAAGGAGGTGGGTTTTTCTCTCTTTTGCATGGTTCACTTTTGCTGCTTGCAGCCACCATAAATGGCTGCTCCTCAGCCACACCACCTTGCCTTGGAACCAGCTAAATATGGACTGAAACCCCCAAAACTGTAAGAAATAAACCTCTCCTTCCTTCACTTCGGGTGTCAGGTATTTTGTCTCAACAACGGGAGAAAAGTAACCAAGACAGAATTTGGTAGCAGAGGAGTGGGGTCATTGCTGTAACTGTACCTGACCATGTGGTTCAAGAGCCTTTGGGAATGGCTTGTGGGAAGAGTTTGGAAAGGTTTGGAGATGTCACCTGAAAGAGTAGAGCTGGATTGGCTTAGGCTGTTCTGCATAGGAGATTCTGGTCAGAGCTCAGGAGACCAGAAGGCTGATAGAAAGCCTGCTGGTAAAGACCAGTCTCAGGAGGTTTCTGCTGGAAAGGACTGCATTGGTTGCTGGACTCCAGACAACATGTGTTATGGCTTGGCAGAAAGTTTGTCTGCATTCTGCTCATGTCCAGAGATTTTGTCTGAGACTGAGATTAAGGGCAGTGGCCTGATTAATCTGGCAGAAGAAATTTCAAGGCAGTCAAATGTTAAGGTGGTGGCATGGCTATTGTTGGGGGCTTTTAGCCAGACTTATATTGTGAATCAAGAGCACAGAGCCCAGCAGGGTGATTTAAAATATTGTGAGTTTGGTGGGAAAGCTGTGGACTGTAAAGATATAGCTGAAACCTGGATTGCTGAAAAGGAACAGAGAAATAAAAAAGATGGCCTGAGGGCATCCCAGAAAGCAGCGAGTCTCTACCCTTTGCAGCCTCAAAGCTACAAAAGTGAAAGACTTTGCCCAGCGGAGAAAACTGCAGAGCACCACATTCCAGAATGGTGACACAGACCACACGAGATTCCAAAATGGTGGTGACATAGAGAATTCGTTCCTCACAATCAGGTTCAAAGTGCCCAGAAATCCAGGCATTCAGCCCCTACAGCCAAGAGAGAGGAAAGCCTGGCTACTGCTCCAGTTGGCAGCAGACCTTGGCAGCATCCACATGGCTCTGGTTTTAGGTGCATGGAGAATGCACATGTTCTGAGGTTAGATAGTCTTCCAGCCCAATTTCAGAGGGCCTGGGAGGCCAAGCAGTGCACCCCCGAGAAGGGAATGTGTGAAGCTGTATGGTGGAAAACCCAGAAGTTTGGAAAAGCCAGGAGCGTGGATCATCTAAGAAAAGCAGCAGAGATTGAGCAGATTAGGCCTAAGAGAGAAGCTGTGGGAACTAAAACCCCTAAAAGTGCCATGGGGGTGGAGCCACACAAGCCCTTTGGAGCTCACAATTTGCCACAGATTGCTTCAGATGCTGGACATACAGCTGCAGGACTTAATATTTGCCCTGCTGGATTTTGGACTTACTTTGGTTACAATGCTTTGTATTCCCACTTGTAAGTTTTGGAATGGTAATGTCTATCTTGTGCCATTGAATGTTGGAAGTGTTCAACTTCATTTTCATTTGTATAGGGGCTTGCAGCTAAGAGTTTGCTTTAGATCTTGGAGGAGACTTGGGACTTGGACTTTTCAGCAGTGCTGAAACTGCTAGGACATTGACAACTCTTGGAGATGGACTGAATGTCTTTTGTATAAGGGATGTACATAAGTCTTTGGGGGTATAGGGGTGGAATGTTGTGGTTTGTATCTAGGTGGCCCCCTCAAGCCTCATGTATTCATGGAAGAAACTGAATCTAGCATTTGTGATTGACTTGTTGTCTAGTGCTGGGATTGGCAGTGTGAGTTCTGCACCCACCCAGGGGTGGAGCCGACATACAATGTAAGGTCACGAAGGAGGTGGTTTTTCCCTCTTTTGCACGGTTCCCTTTTGCTGCTTGCAGCTGCCATGAACGGCTGCCCCTCAACCACACCACTCTGCCTTGGAACCAGCTGAGTATGGACTGAAACCTCCATAAACTGTGAGAAGTAAACTTCTCCTTCCTTCACTTTGGGCATCAGGTATTTTGTCTCAACAGTGAGAAAAAAGTAACCAAGACACTGGGGATTGAACCCATGGCTTTCACACTGAGCTACATCTGCAGGTCATTTTTAATGTTTTATTTTCAGACAGTGTCTCATTAAGTTGCTTAATTGCCTTGGCTGAGCTTGAACTTGTGATCCTCCTGCCCCAGCCTTGAAGACTGCTGGAAATCCAGGCCTATGCCACCTTCCTTCAGTTTCCTTTTTTATGACATTTGGTTTTAAACAATTTTATTTCACAGAAAAGTCATAATAGCAAGAGTTTCCATGTAAGCATGGAAGAAGCATAATGGGCCTAGTTCACAACTTAGAACCTGTGAATGTGTTACTTTACATGGCAAAAGGGACTTCACAGCTACGATCGAGCTCAGGTCCTTGAGGTGGGGGGATTATTCTGATGTTTCCTGATGAGCCCGGTGTGACAGAATAAAGAAGAGATTTGCTGTTACACTGCTGTATTTGAAGAGACCAGTGTGCCAGAAGCCAAGAATGTGGGCAGCATGGATAGGCCTGAAAAGGAAAGGAAAGGAAACATACTGTTCAGTGTACAGAGTTTCAGATTGGGAAGATGCAAAACTTCTGGGGATGGACAGTGGTGATGGTTGCACAGTACTGTAAACAAACTAAGTGCTACCAAGCCTTACACCTAAGAATTGTTAAAATGCAAACTTTGGGTTGTGTACATTTTGCCATGATTTTTAAAAGGCAAGGAAACAGATCCCCTCACCCTGACCCGCTCAAAGAAAGAGCAGCTGTGCCTAAATCCTGATTTTAGCTCAGTGATAATTTTGACCTCTAAAACTGTAAAATAATTAATGTGTATCATTGATCATAAATTTATGACAATTTGTTATGGTACAAGTAGGAAACTAATACAATCTTCTTCATTCTGCTTTCTCTAATATTAAAGTCTGTTTTAGTTTCTTTTCTCTCTTTGCTGAGACAAAATTACCAAGGTTAAAGGAGGAAAGGTTTATTTAGCTTACAGTTTATGGAGCTTTCAGTTCATAATTGGCTGGCTCCAAGGCAGGGTGGTGTGCCAGAGGGGCAATTGTTTATGGTGGTGAAAGATAAGAAAATCAGCAAGAGAGGAGGTGAGAGCAAGCCTCTGAAAAGCCCACCCCCATGACTGCATGAGGCTTTGGGGAGACATCCAGACACAAACCATGACAAAGTCTTACATGCATATGGCACGGGTATTAAAACAAAGGAATTAATATTGATGCAATACTATTAAGTAAACTTTGACTTTATTCAGATTTCCCTATTTTTTTCCACTAATGTTCTTTTTCTCTTCCATGATCCAAGACACCACATTACATTTAGTTGCTATTTTTTTTAGCCTTCCTCAATCTGGAGAGTTTTTCAGACTACCATTTTTATGACCCTGTTCCTTTTGAAGGGTGCTGGTCAGGTATTTTGCAGAATATATATCAATATAAGTTCGTCTAGTGTTTTCTTATGATTAGAGGGAAGTGTGGATTTGGAACAAAAGCCCACAAAGGTGATGTGCCCTTCCTCTCACATGATGATGGGCACCATGTAATACACATTAGTTTTATTGTTGGTGATATTAACTTGGCTATGATTGTCTCTGCAAGTCTTTCTAATGTAAAGTCACCATTTTCCCCTTCTCTAATCTTTTCTTTATGACAATCTTCATTGATGAAGGATGCAAGAACTTTTAGAGTCAATGAATCTGACTGTGAAAGTCAAATATGCTATTTTCTAGTTTTAGAGAGTAGAAAAGAATTATTTCATCTCCATGCTTTTCTGGCTTTCATCTATTAAATTGGGAGCATAGTGTTTCCTTTTATTGTCCTGATGATTTAACGAGGCAGTATACTTACTTATCCAGGTAATACTTCCCCAGGACCCACAATATGGTAGGAGTCCTGTTAAGTGAAAAGGAGGCTGGTTCAGCAGTCATCAAGGTACCAGTGATGAATGAATGCTACAACGTTGCCTGTGCAGAGCCACACTCTGTGTAAGACAGGAAAGCTGAATTATTGAATAAGTAGTCACAGGAAAACATTATGCGTGTTACAGTTGGGAAGACACAAAGTGCCGTGAGAATGCATAAGATGAAATCTTTTGCAGATATTAGGAACGTCACTTAGCACAGTGCATGGTAGATATATGCCCTCAAGGGTAGATAGAGGAATGGGCATTTCCTTTCCCTCTCCTTTGCCTGTAGTCTCAAACTAACAGGATCAAGTGACGACAAGGTGTTTTTCCTTTGTCCCTGTAGGATTGAGCAGTCTTTTAAACGCTGATGGGCATGAAGACTCATGGGGCAGGAATGCCCTGCACTTCCTCTCCTGAGTATATGTGAGCCTGCTGCTGTGGAGACAAGCTTTTGGGCAATGCTACTTTAGCGCATTGGACTCTTGGTCACACGCTGATTTCCTGAGATGAAATATACCTCAAGAGTGGCTGAGTTTTCAGCACGCTCAGAAGTTCACAAGCGTGACACGAGGACATTTTGCCTGTGTGTTTTCCAGATCTTTTTACCTCTGCGTGGAGATGAAACCTTGAAAGGACTGTTGCGATACATACATGCACAAGTTGAAAGTAGACCAAATTTAAAACAGTGATTTAAAACAATGTATTCCAAAGTGAATCCTTATACATCATCACCAAGGTTCAGCATACATCAACATTTGCCCACATTTGCTGCATGTGTCCCCTTTGCTTTTTTTTTTTTAGCTAAAATCTTTTGAAGTAATTTCCAGACTTGGCATTGCTTTACTTCTCTTTGCCTTGGTATATAGATCTAAGGTACACACACTTCTCATACAATGGCAAGGCTGGCGAAAATCAGCAGGAATTTGTTGATTTTGTCTGCTTAGACTGAAGCATTTAGCAAGCCCTGCACTGAGCTGTTTTAGAACTTGGACCAGTGTTGGCCTCCAACTGGGTGAGGAGCTGTGATCGCCAGCTTATCCTTGTCTATAGACCATCACTCTTCAAGATCAGATGATGCCTCCGTATCCCCTACATCTGGTATATCTTAGAGAAAGAAGAGTCGCTGGGCGATTGTGGGCCAAAGTGAAGCCATCTGGGGAGGTACAGTATAGTCTGAGTTTACAAGAAAGTCAGAGATCGTGGAAGATAACAGTCCTTTCTGTAAGCTGGACAGACAGGAGGTTTGATGAAGATACAGGGGTTCTTATTTCTGTAGGACTCTGTTCTTCACAGGATGACCAAAATGTGATTGATCTAAATGGGCACAATGGAGTTAAGTAACACAAGATCGAGTTGGTGTATTGTGACCAGACACAAACCTACTAGTTATATTGCTTTCTGAAACTCCCTGTGGGTGTTTGTGTTCTAGATATGAGGCCAGCAAAATAAAATGACCAACGAAACACTTGGTAGGCTACCTATTGTCACTAGTTTTTGACTTCTGTGTAAATTTTGCAAAAGCTGAATTTCATATTTCCCATTTTTACCCAAACTCTTAGATCATTTCAAACTCTATGGAATCCACTGGGTGACAGCATGGAGGAGAACTACGGGCTGAACAGCTGGCCAGGTCTCCATCTGTGCAAGTTGTCTTTGCACATGTTGCTCTGCCATTATGATTCCACGACACTCCATGATTCCATGGCTAAAAGAAGTTGGAAACCCATAGCCTGGATGGGGACCTCGAAGGGGAGGAGCTGTCTCAGGCAGCTCTCAGTGGACTCGCTTCCCAGAAAAGCTGAGGTATGAGGACTCATCCTTTTCTTTGCTCTGGGCCCTGGATGTGGATGACCTGTGACAGTCAGCCTCACCCCAAAGCAAGCAGGTAGTTAGATTCTAACTTGAGCTTCACGCACTGTGGAACCCGAGCTCCTTGTCTCTCAGCAGGAGGGGAAATGTGATTGAACACTGCCCAGCTGTGGGCTTCTCAGGGAGCAGAGCCCCATAACCAGTCCTCCCATTTAGCCGACAGCTAAATAAGCCTATTAAACAATGCCCAGTGTGCTTAGTGTCTGGGGCAAATGGAAAAATTATGGCTTTCATATGTATACACTGGTAGCTTCTCCTGTTATTTACCTTATAACAAAGCAACACAATTAGTACAAACTACTAAAGGCTCCTGGTTATATTTAGCTAACGAATTCTGTTAAGGAGCAAGTAGCTAATGATCTGGAGCACAGACTGCTATCACAGCAGCCCTAATAAGCTGGAAATCACAAGGGAAATAAACACTGAGTATTTGCCGGTGGGGCAGCGACTGAATCTGGAAATGCACCAACAGGTTCCACTTGGTGTCCTCGGCTGTTTTACACAGAGATGGCCTACGATCAGGAGGACATGTGACACTTTGTCATATTTGTGTTTTAATCCATCCATTAAAACATTCAGGTCCCAGATGTGGGCTCTCCGGAATCCAGGCTGACAGGGGTCAGTGGAGCCCAGAAGGATTCAGGAAAGGCCCGCGGGGGTCACTGGTAAGGAAAGGATTGGTCCACTCTGTGACCTTCAGATGCTCAGGACACATGCCAGGGGACAGTGACAGTGGTTTTTTTTTTTTCTTTTTGTCTTTTTGAGACAGGGTCTTGCTATGCAGTTCAGACTGGCCTTAAGCTCACTGTGCAGCCCAGGCTGATCTTGAACTCACAGCAATCCTCCTGCCTCAGCCTCCCAAGTGCTGGGATTACAGGCGTGCACCTCACACCGGCTGACAGTGGGGTCTTAAGAAGCAGGAGTGGAAGGAGTGACTGGGACACTGGCCCATCCAGCCATAGTGGGATATGGACCAGTTGAATGCAGGGGCAGTCAAACCTCAAGAGGACATGGGCTTAGCAGGCTACCCAGAACCAGAAGGCTTTTGAATGAGGGGAAACAGCAAGGCTGCAGTAGATCCCTTTGTAACTCCCTGGCTGCTCTGATCCCAGCTGCATCATTTGGTGTGTGGCCAATCACAGCTCTAAGTCAAGGAGAACCTTCTCTGAAGTGTCCTGGCTGAATCTTTAATGAAAAATTTGCTGACTTCTTGGGCACCCGAGCTTTCTACTGCCCATTTGTTGTCTCTGCAGCTCTTCTATATCTACCTTGTTAATAGAATATTCATGGACATGAACACGACATTGCATTTCCCTCCACAATCTTTTGTTTTGTGTGGGTGGCCAGTCCACTAGTTCTCTACTGAGGATGTTGGTCATGCAGAGGAGTCATGAGGAAGCAAAAGCAGTCAGTGTAGAAAACAAATATTACTTTGAGTAATGTCTTGCAAACTTTTCCAATTTGTCATTTTCTACTTACTGTGTCCATGTTTGTATGCATTGGTCTTAGGGAAAATTATCCTCTGCATTGAGTTTTCATTGGCATTATTGTACAAGTGTGCAGAGTACTCAGTTATAAAAGAATATCTTGTGTGCATCTACCTACATCTCCCTTCCTGTTTCTAATTTTGCTGATTTATGCCTAGTCTTTTGCCTTGATTAGTTTCAGACTATGTCTCTTTTATTGGTATTTCTAGAGAACCCGGTTTTAGATTTATTAATTTTGCTATTTCTCTGTGTTTACTTTTGCTTGCATTATTATTCTGAGTTGTTTTCCATTTTTTTCTTAAGATTTTTAAGCAGAACACCTATTGCCATCATTTTTGCTTTTATATTTTTATATTATAGAACCATCCAATGCTCTAACTTAATACATGATGCCTATTGTGCCAGGATCCCAAGAGTTTTCCTATTTAAACATTATTTTGATTATCATTTGACTTTACAGCTATTGTTTGTCTGAACTCATTTTCTATCACTGTAACAAAACACCAGAGACTAGGTAACTTCTAAAGAACAGAGGTTTACTTAGCTCAGAGCTCTGGAGGCTGGGAAGTCCACGAGCAGGGTTTCAGCATCTGCCCCACATCGGTGGGAGCTTCTTGCTGCATCAGGACACAGCAGAGGACTTGGTGAGACGGAACAGTGTGCCAGCTCAGGTCTCTCTTCCTTTCCTTATAAAGCCAGCAATGCCAGTATGGGGACCCTACCCTCATGGCCCCATCTCAGCTTAATTCTCTCCCAAAGGCCTCGTACCCAGATGCCAACACTCATACCTTTTGGGAGACACATTTGCTAGAGTTTGAATCTTTAATGTCTCCTATGCACTGAAGGCTCAGACCTCAGCCTGGGACCTTACCAGGAGGTGGCAGAGCCATTCGGGCATGGGGCCTGGTGAGGTCACGGGTGGCATGCCCTTGGAGGGGATATTGGGAGGCTGACCTCTGTCTCTGCTTCCTGAGCAGCTTTGTCCTCCCATGCGCTCCCTGCCATGATGTGCTGCCTCACCACAGGCTCCGAAGCTACAAAGCCAAACAACTGTGAAGTGGAAGCTCTGAATCCAGGAATCAAACTTTCCTCCAGTAAACTTTTCTCCTCAGACTTTCTTCCAGGAAGTTGTTTATCTCAGTATTTTGTTTTTCACATGATCAGGGCCTTCAAATCACAGTACTGTTTTCTGTGTTCCTTTTTGCACCTATATTATATAGTAAAGCATGAAAGTTAAAAGTGTGGGTTTATCATAAGATCAGGTGGATTAGAGTCCCAGTTTCTATGCTAACTCACTGGCGGCCTCTAAGGATTCACAGTAAAGACTGGGTAGAAATCCTTAGGAAGGATTTTGTTTAACCCACTGTATATGTGGTCATAGCAAAATTTTTGTGGGCGTACTCCGAGTCTCTGCATATTTGGGGGTGGGGGGGTGTCACTGATTACAAACACGGAATCTCAGTGGGGATATTGCAGCTAAAGTTCATTCTGGGCTATGCTCCCATTTTCATGGCTGACATGTTTTTTTCTGTGTTTTGTATGCATTTAGATGTGTTCATGTATGGACACAACCTGATGCATCTGTGCAATTCCTTCTTTCAGCACATGGTATAAATCGCTAATCCCATAAACCATCTTACACCTTAACTTCTTTTTCTGTTTTAAGTTGTCTTTTGTTTGGATGAAACATGTCTTTTATTTCTTCTTAATAAGGAATTTATAAGGAGTCATAAATATTCTAATTTTTAATAATTAAAGTGATTATTTGAATACATAAAAGAGAAATCTTACATAATCATCCAGATGTGATGAAAGGCGATAATTTTAAATTCCCTTTCATTGATTATGAGAATTTCTTGTTTTTCGATTATTTTTTCTGCAGCCCTTCTCCTTTTCTTTTATTAATTTAGTGCTTTAAATAGCTCAGTATTTTCTGGCATGGCATGTTTTGTTTTGAGATTAGTATAGTTTCACTTAGCCAAATCTCTTATCCTCTACTTAGGTCCATTTTGATTTTCTTCTTTATTCAGTAGTTTCTTTAACGGCTTATCAAAATAATCTCCCAACCAGCATTGCTCTAATTCAGCCCTCAGTATTTGGGGTAATTGGACAAAACTTTTCTGAGGTTTTATGTGGAATCTTGCCTTTCTGAAAGCTTTAATAATCAACACTAAGAATCACTTAGCCACATAGGCATTGGATCACATCTTTTTCTCTTCACATTTCCTGGAAATTAAATTAGATCAGTTATAAAGTTTTGTTCTCCTTCTATGAGGGTTAATTTTATGTGTCCACTTGACTTGGCCAGTGGCACCCAGATACAATATCTGGTTAAACGTTACTTCTGGGTATATCTTTGGGGTATTTCTGGATGAGATCAGCATTTGAATTGGATAACTGAGTAAAGCGAGTGGCCTTTCATGGGTGGGAGGGTGCATTATGTGAAGGGAAAAAGAGACAGAAGAATGTTAGCGACCATGGCATCTGTCAGCATCTGTAATTGTGAGCCAATTCTTTATAACAAATACAGCCTGTCTGTCTCTCTGTTGTCTATCTATCCATCCATCTATCTATGAACCTATTGCCCCACTGTCCTCCCTTTACGTACCCTCAAGTCCTGGATTTTGCTAACGAAAGACTGCTGCAAAGCATAAGCAACTCTTTCCCTGCGTTTTTACACCAATGGGGAGACCCTCACTTGGGGATCTAGTCCATTAAGGACTCTACCTTCAGGTAAGTGGCAGGGACACTGGAACTGAGACACTGATTTTAAGTAGGAGCAGGAGGAAGACGTTCCCTGCAGCCGTCAAAGAGCCTCCGGGCTCCTGCACTTTCCCTGCCCCATTCACACTGACAGATTTGTTTGAATCTCCGGCTCACCTGCTTCAAACAGCGTCCCTGTTTTCAAGTTTTTCCAGGTGCGAGCCTTGCTCTCACGTCCCCTTTGTCTGGTGGAACTGCTCTCTGCTCTCCCTGCCCATCTTTCCTATGTTCCTGGCGGGGGCTCCAGGGCCACACCGGGGCATTCTGTGGTGACTTTGCTGCCCTTCTTGAAAGTGTGTTTCCTTTCTCTTTTGCACTTTTTATTTGCTTTAAGGTCTGTACCGATGATGTCATTTTTAACCTTCCACTTGTACCCTCACCTTGTAATCTATTTTCATGCTAACAGCGAGAATGACCCTTTGAAAAACCAGCTGTCCTGGGTATCCATAGGGGGTTTGTTCCAGAGTTTTCCATGGATACCAAGGTCTGTGATGCTCGAGTCCCTTACACAAAGTGTGTAGCATGGCACGCAGCCCCCACTCCCCTTCCCACGTACTTCACACCCTCTCGAGATGTCTTCAATACTTAATGCTCTCTAGATGCGGTGTGAATAGTTGCCATACTCTGTTGTTTATGAATAATGTCAGAATATCTCTTCATGGTCAGCAGAGACACAGAGTTTTTTCTGAATGTGTATTTATTTGTTTTTGAGAAAGGCTTCCTAAGTTGCCCAGGATGGCCTTGAACTCCCAATTCTTCCGGCTCAGCCTCTCCGGTAACTGGGATGAAGGGTTTCTGCTATTTGTGAACTGGGGTTGGTTGAATCCATGGATGAGGTATCCGTTGACATGGTGGGCTGACCATTTATCTCCTTAAGTCCCCCGTGACTATCCACAATCAGCCCCAGTTTTGTCCAGGATATTGAAAAATTCTGACTTTCTTGACTCCCTTCTCTGCCTTACAGCCCTCTGCTTGGTACAGTGGGTGCTGTGATGTTCCGTCCAGACTTCCCTTCGGGCCTGAAAGGACTGTTTTCTATGGCTGTCAGTTCCCTCTGGAAATTGCCCACAGAAGGAGACAGCTGCTTTCCCCAGGGCTGTAGGTTTTCCTGGAGCCGCCTTAGTACATGGCTGGCAGATGACTGGGCCAAGACGAGCACTCTCTGAAGA
>RJWT010031799.1:0-14279 GCA_004365215.1 Cuniculus paca | reverse complement strand
GCCATGTTTTGTGTTCTGTTCCTTCTCAGCAATCGAGGTTTTAGCTCTATGTTTACAGTCCACAGCTTTACCAGAGCCTCCTTTCTGGCCAAACTCGCAATGTTTTAAATCATCATGCTGGGCTCTTTGTTCTTGATTTCCAACATAAATCTGGCTAAAAGCCCCCAACAATAGCCATGCCACTGCCTCAACATTTGAATGCCTTGAAATTTCCTTTGCCAGATTAATCAGGCCATCGCCCTTAATCTGAGTTTTAGGCAAAATCTCTGGACATGAGCAGAATGCAGACAGACTTTCTGCCAAGCCATAACACACATTGTGTGGAGTCCAACAGCCAATGCAGTCCTTCTTTCCAGCAGAAACCTCCTGAGCCTGGTCTTTATCGGCAGGCTTTCTATTAACCTTCTGTTCTCCTGAGCTTTGACTAGAATCTCCCCTACAGAACAGCCTAAACTGCTCCAGCTCTATGCATACAGGCGACATCTTGGAACCTTTCCAAACTCTTCCCACAAGCCATTCCTAGAGGTTCTTGAACCACATGGTCAGGTACAGTCACAGCAATAACCCCACTCCTGGTACCAAATTCTGTCTTGGTTACTTTTTTCTCATTGCTGAGACAAAATACCTGACGCCCAAAGTGAAGGAAGGAGAGGTTTATTTCTTACAGTTTTGGGGGTTTTAGTCCATACTCAGCTGGTTCCAAGCAGAGTGGCATGGCTGAGGGGCAGCTGTTCATGGCAGCTGCAAGTGGCAAGAGTGAACTGCACAAAAGAGGGGGAAAAACACACACCCCCATTCCAACCTTTCATTGTATGTCAGTTTCACGCCTGGGCAGGTGCAGAACTTACACCATCAATCCCTGCACTAGACAATGAATCAATCACAAATGCTAGATTCAGTTGCTTCCATCACTACATGAGGCTTGTGGGGGACCATCTAGATACAAACCATAACACTTTCTTAGAATGAATCTTAAATGATCTTTCAGAATTAATAATAAAAGCTAATTGAAAAATGTAAACATTTGGCTTGTCAATTGACAACTTTAATCCGGTGGAAAACTCATTATTATATAAAGACACTCTAAATCTCAGAGTGCAGAGGTCTTTTCTGTGGGGCAATTCCTTTTTAGTAGAGAGGAATCCTTACTTGCCTGTCCACCTGTCTAGTTATTCCACCTAAGTGTTCCACTTTGTAGTGGTAGGAATAGGAAATAGACTGCTCTATTTACAAACAATTAACCAATTTGCTACATCTGCTTCTGCATTATAAGGAGCTCCTCCATGACAAAGTCTTCTCTAGTTGCTAGCTCCACACAGGGGCCTTCTCCCCTAATTGTCAGGATTCTTCCCTCTGAGATCTGCTTCCCAGATGTTTTATTCTTCACCTGGTGGAGATGGCCATTATTCCCTTTTTGTGATCACTGTGGGCCTCACTCCTTCATTTTTTTTTTTTACTGCATTTGGTGAGTTTTTAAACTTTATTTTATCCTCATGTGCTTTTCTTTCACATTTAACTGGTCAAGCTGAATGTTCTACCACATTTTCTCTTCACATTCAATTTTTAGAAGAGACACCAAAGAATATCCAGGCATTTAAAAAAGACTAAAGAAACCCCCTCTTTCTTTTTGCTATCCTCATAGAGTTTGAGATATAATGCTCAATAAATAAATATTTAATGACTGATTTGAGAATATTTGTCATAAATATTCTACATTAGTGAGCCACTTCCCACTAATACCACCCCAACCTTTCTTCAACATCCTACATTAATACACATTTTAAAAATACCATATGCCAATGTATGAAGAATTACTTTTCAAAAGAATGAAAACAAGGGAAATCTATTCTACCAAGCCCCTATAGAGCCACCAAATATTTTGGTAACTGATTTACAAATGCTGCCCCATTTATCAACAGCCTAGTAAGATAGCCATTATCTATCCCCCTGTACAGATGAGAAAGTTGAGGCTCAATGTCACATGACTTTAAATTGAAAAAGAAGATTTTAAATCAAGAAATATTTACCCGTAATTTTTCTTTTGCATAATGCTGTCTCCTCCTAGTACAGACTCTGGTTGTGCTCAGTAGACCAAACATGAAATTAACTA
Organism: Cuniculus paca; assembly: GCA_004365215.1. Classification (NCBI taxonomy): domain Eukaryota; kingdom Metazoa; phylum Chordata; class Mammalia; order Rodentia; family Cuniculidae; genus Cuniculus; species Cuniculus paca. Next base: position 12,169 of record RJWT010031799.1, on the reverse strand, counting down.
GAACACTCTTTCCCTCACATATTTTCTTAATTGAGGCTTTACAGTAGTTTTCTCAACCAAACTTTTCCCAGGTTGGTCAATGTGGCTGAAGGTGAAGATGCTGAATAAAAAGAGGGAATCTGCAGAAATCAGCAGTGGCAGATAGGAAAACACTGGAGGTGAAGCCTCTTTGTAGCTATTGGAATAAAGATCTTACTGGAGGAAAGTAGGCCCTAATACCCATCAGCTTTCCTTGCTTGAATCCCTGCTGCCCGAAGAAGCTGAGTACGGTGAAACCATCTATGTTATGTTAATTAAAAGGAACATTTAAATCTCAAGTCTCTCAAAAACTAATTAAGCAACTAAATAAATAAACAAATAAAACAAGTTTCAAGGTAACCTGACCTGCTAAACTGTGGAATTACTGTGAATGAAGTGGGTTAAATGGGAAACACTGCATTTCTCTGGTGTTACGAACAGTGCTAGAGGTGGGAAAGTGACCACATGCTAATGAGAAGTCCTGAAAGTTACAGTTAGGAACACAGGAGTGGTGAGAGTAGAGACTAAGACTTTGAGGAAGTGACAAAAACAGTCAGGTGGCTATCTGGGCACAGAGCATTCCAGGCAGAGGGATGAGCAAGCAGAAGATCTGGGTGCAGGGATCTGCTCAGTGTGTTAGAGGTGCAGCTTGTGGCCAGCAAGGCTGGGACAGGGAGCTGGAAGGCAGAGGGATAGCTCAGGCAGGCCATGCTGAGAACAGTGAGCTTTATTCTATGTGAGGAAGGAAGCCACTGGGAGGAATGAGGCCAAGGAATGATGGGATGTAAGCTTGTTTTAGGAGAATCGAACTCTGGAGACTGTGGGAAATTTACTCTAGCATCAAGGAAGGCCCAGGGAGGGTAATGCCAGAGCCTGTGCAAGGCACAGGGACACCTGGGTGGGGTGGGGTGGGACAGGTGCTGGTGCATCTGGGTTTTAAACATTTTCAAAGAGTTGCAGCCTTTGCTGATGGACTAACCATGGGGAAAACTGAGGGACTGGAACTGAAAGAGGAAGTGCATTTCTGAGATGGAAAGACCATACGAGGGGAGGAGAAGAGGGGAGAAAAGGAGAGGGATAAATTGGGGTTGTGATTTGAGCATCTTATGACTTGGCAGTCCCCCAACCCCTTCTTGCCTTTTCCCCCTCTCATCTATCCACACTGCTTCTATGGAAGCTTCCCACTCCTGGGGATGACTGGGGTTCCAGCTTCTACCCTGGACAGTTTTGAAAGGGCTCTCCTTGACCCAGCAGGTGGAGACAGGTCCAGCTGCCTCATAGACCATACTCCGCTGTGGTCCATATGGTACTCTGAGTCCCTGATGGCTGGGAGGGGGAAGGGCATACCATATCCCTTTGCTACCTTTATATCCAAACTTACCTTTCTTCTTGTACATCTACCCTTTCCCTATGCTGCACACCACACCCTAGAAGCATGCAGTGTGGACACCTCTTCCTGATCTTAGCACTTAAATTGGTGGAATCGAGCCTGCACTGGAAGTACGAAGCCAGGTATTTAACTTGCCTTGGCCATTAACATATTCCAAACTGTAGCTCACCTCATTCTGCCTGTGGTCCACTCTTCTCCCCATAAATCCCTGTGTGTATCTTCCCAAGTTTCTGTTAACTCATTTGAGCTTCTCTGTGATAGACAGCCTAGACTGAGAGAAAGCAGCACAGACCTGGGGACATGCTTCGCCTTGGCTGCCAGCTATTTCTTCGAAATCTTGCCAGCCAGGACACCCGGCAAGGTGATATTGCAGTGGCCAGGATCTTCCTATTCCATGCTCCGTCCCCTCCCCTCAAGGATCTAGATGCAGTTTCCACTATTTCACAGTGGGAGGCACAAGTGTGAAGAAGAGTTTACAATCCAGTGGATCTCAGTTTACCATGGCTCCTGACTGGGGGCAAGTTGCTGGACTTCTCTGGGCCTCCTCTGTAAGGCAGGGTCACTGAGAGCGAGGACATGATCTGTCTGTCTGCCTGTATTTCCAGAAAATGCTCACTAATTTGTGCTGCATTAGGTTGGCAGATATTGACATTATTGTAAAGTGTGGGGCAAGTCCATGCTTCTTACCCTGTCCCCAGGTTTTGTTCATTCTGCCAGTCGTGATGATGAAGCCAGCATGATGGCTGGAAGGTGTTCACGCTACTGCGGCTGCCCTTTCTCCAGGGAAGGCCCAACTCTGGGCATCCGAGCTCAGACCATTTCTTGGAGATTCGAGTTACAAAGACCTCAACACCTCATTAAAAAATGCACCCTTTTCTGAGAAAGTTATGGTTGAAAGAAGTTGGGTTTTCCAAAATACCTGAAGGAAAAATTCTCTCTTTGAGTTTCTCTATTAAACTCATTCCTGGGTTTAATTCTAGGGTCCTGACACAGGGCAGAGTGTCTCTGGCCAATGCACCAGAAGACCTGGGCAGGTAGCCAGCTCCTGGGGGTGCTAGGGGCTGTCACCTTGCAGAGCCAAGTCTTCCCTGTGCCAGAGCAGCGACAATGAGGTCAAATGTTGCCCTCCACCAAAAGATGCTGAATCACACTTGCTTTGGACAATAAACTTCACGTAAACACGTAAAGTGAGTAGACTGCCCACTGTCCTTATTGTAAGTGGGTGTGCTCAGTGAGAGTTGGGACAAGGAAAACCTTGTTCAATGACTGCCACAAGGAACCTCGAGATTTTACTGCTTAGAGTCTCAGTCACTGTCAAGTTAGTTTCAAAACAGGATCCCATGGCAAAGCTAACTGAGGGAGTCAGTGGGATCATTTGAAACCTCAAGATCTTCCTGTTTCAAAAATAATTAGTCTAACATTTCTAGAAACCAAAGAGAAAATAATACTGAAAACAAATCCAGAGAGAAAAGACCCGGGCTTTTAAAATTTTTTTGACTTATTTTAAATTCTTTCAATGTCCAATAATAACAATCTTTATTGACCGTATTGACCAGATGAGAGAGAGAGAACAATTACAAATGTGGCTTAAAGTTTAGGCTATAGGCCATGTGGAAAGAAGAAAAGACCAGTGTCTGCCAGTGCTCTGGCATGTGGCTCTGTCCCATTGCTCATCTCACCACAGCATCATTACTTGTTGAGTAGACCTCTTTACTTTGTGGAAGATGGAGAAACATAGGTGTCACTCAAGTTTGTACTTAGCAAGTACCTAGACTATAACAGCCCTTCTACAAGTACATGCTGTATGAAGAATTCAGTCTTGTCCAAATATTACGTGGTTAGTTATTACTATCAGATTATTAGCATCATAGGATATTGAGGATGAAATCAATAGCCTCTTATTTCTGGGGCTGCAAAGCTCAGTTTGATGAGATCTGTGTCATCAAAGACATCTGGGCTTACTAGAGAAAGACAGGCCTGCTCACACAGCAAGCACAGTATGTTGTGAGTACTGGGGGCACTGAGAAGGGATGTGGTAGGACAGGATGGGGGTTTGGTGTTGACACCAATTCTTCCAAGGCAATCAGGAAAAGCTTGACCACAAAAGTGGATAGGCACATACCAGATAGACAAGAAAGGAAAGGCATTTTAGGAACAAAAAAGAGGATGGCATTAGGCATAGTGGTGCCTGCCTATAATACTAGATACTCAGAGGCTGAGGGGGAGAATGATGAATTTGAGGCCAGCCTGGGCAATTCAGCGAACAAGATCTCAAAATAAAAAAAATGGAACCAGTTTAGGTAATCTAGAAATGTGCAAAACTGGGAGCAATTCTTGATGGGTGAGGGGACCCTGGGATCTGTGTCTACTATGAAGGGGGAGGCAAGGCCAAGCCAAAGAGCTTGGATTTTAGCCAGCAAGGAAGGCAGGGCTGTGCAGGCCTTCTAGAGAAAAGCACTTGTCTACGGTGTGGGATCAAACTGTGAGGTTAGAGACAAAGCCTGGCACCATGTATGGACAAGAGGTCAATGCCTGAGGCTCAAAGGAGTTGCAGGGAGAATGGAAAAAAGGAGGGATGGGGAGTAGGGGTAGTAAAGGCAGAGACAGGGAGACAGGAGAAGGCAATGGAAGAGTGTAAGGTAGGCAGCCTAGCCTCTGACTTCAGTGACCTGGCCAATGGTTGAAACTCACCAGGAAGGAAATTTAAAACCAGGACAGGTGGTGGTGATAGAACATCATGGTGGAGGCAAAGGCCAGTCTTTCTGTAGTAGCTGCTGGGCTTCATAGGAAGTACCCAATGTATGTGGTATTGAGGTTCAGGGGCACTGGCTGGCTATCAGCATGTGGGTGTTACTGAAGGCTGAGGACAGTGTGGCCACTATCTAGGAGAACAGAGAAGGATCAATGGAGACTGGCTGGATGGTACCCCAGAAAGCCCCGATTTCCCAAGTGCAGTCAGAATGGATGGCTAGAACTATGGAGGGAGAAAGCTATTACAAAGCTCAGGAAAGAGACTATCATTTTCCCTTCAAATGGATAGGAATTCTAATATATAAAATCAAGGCTACTCCTGCTCCATTTTGAAGATGAATCTGAGTTTGCCTTGTAGGACAACTGCTAAGGAAAACAGAGGTGTATATGAGAATCCTGACTTTTATCCAGAAGGTCTTTGTCATAGAACCTGACACACTGAGAGCATCATAGCCGTGGAGCTGCTGTTTTGTTGGGTTTTGTATCTAGACATCCCCCTAAAGCCTCATGCAGTCATAGGTGCCCTACTTTGCCATGTTTCTTCTCTGTGATGTCCCTCTGCCATGCCACCCTGCCTTGGAAAAGTCAACTACAAACTGAAACCTCTACAAACTGAGAGCCACAATAAACCTTTTGTTCTTTAATTCTGGCTATTGAGTATTTTGTCTCAGCAATGAGAAAAGTAGCTAAGACATTCATTAACTGCAAAGAGGCTGGCTTGGTCTCAGGTAGTTCTCAACCTACTTCCTGACAATGAAAAGGGCAATAACAAGTCAGTCTTTTCCTGTACTTGACCTTCCCCTGAATAGTGTGGTGTGCAGGTGCTTTGTTGAAGATGACTGTAAAGAGCTCTAAGAAGCTTGACTTAAAGAAAATCATGTGGATTTTCTGTGCATCAGTGGCCTTTGAAACCACTTGGAGTCTGTCATCTCTCCCTGAATTACTAAATGACATGACCTCAAGATCATATGCTTTCTTTCCTGCAAAAGCATTTCAAAGCAACAGGTATGTACTTTCTTGCCACCATGAGGAATCTATCCTAATAGTTCCTATGTAATGTGGAAGTCCCCAGGTTTCATATTTTTTGAGAGGCTCAGATACACATGCTCATAGGCACATATGTCCCTCCCTAAAATTCCACAGAAATTATTTTTTTTAAAATGTGCTACAGTAAGGGCTGTGCAGGTAGCAAGCAGGCCCAGGTTATCCCTAGCACTCTATGATGTGAATTTGTAGAGGCAGAACTCAGGTAACTTGGTGTACTTTATTGTAAAAACTGAAATCAACAGCATGATTTTTCTCCTGATAGGAAAGGTCACATTCAGTAAATAGAAAAGTCTTCTTACTTTTCACAGTCCCCAGATTCACTTTATAATGTCCACCCATCCAGCTCCTGGACAGGTGAAACCAGCTTGTAAATTTCTGGGTCAATATGTGCTGTATATGGAGGTGTCTAAGGAAACTTTTCTACTCTTTTAAAAACTGCTTCCTTTATAGTTCATCAGCTAGAACACAACTACAAATCTCAAAGGCCTTTTGATAACACAGTGAGGCAGGCCAACATGGGGAGGTAGCCTTGGGGACAAACCCAACTCCCAAAGCTCTAGCTGTTCTCTATAGCCTAGTGCACCAGCTGGCTCGAATCTTCTTGTTTATGGTCCAACAGTAGGAGGGAAAGAAAAATGAGAGGAAGTGCAGTAGTATATCCCATTTACCATTTTATCTTTGCATGCACTTCCATTTTTATCTCAATATACTTCTGGACTTTTCTACTGACAAGAGACAATAAATAAAATCATATGGCAGGTTGACAAATAAGCCAGCAGTTTCTTTTCTTCTCATTTATAACGTATTTGAAAACTTGTACATTTGGAAATGAATGGAATGTAACAAAGAATGTATTTTCATCCGCTTTTTACTGGGCAGAGAAAAATGAAGGTGATAAAAGGCAACTCTACTGTTGGCTTAGTTATTTATTTTGGGATAAGTACAAATTGATAAACCATGAAATAGGATTGTGGATTTAGGAACTGCATGACTGGACACTAGAGTGATCCAAATATCTGATTCAAGAGACAACAGCTGAGTACCTGTTTTTTATGTACACATATAAATGCATAATCTACTATTTAATAGTAGAAGACTCATATCGCATAGGACTGGGATCACGTGCTGTTGGGCAGACAGAGGGGTATTTTTGTACTTTTCATGGAGTTAGCTCAGTTTTCTGAATGGAAATCTAAGTAGGCACAATAACAGGTCACCTTTAACTTCATTAAGAAGTACCCTTGGATACTTTTGCCAAGTATGCATAGCTGGGCATGGAGCCGATACCCATCTGAGGCCATTAGCAAGGACAATGGGGAACTGTAGGCCATGCTGGCAGGGACCTGTGACATCCTGGTCCTTTTCCACCCCAGCTGCAAGCGCTCCATGGTAAAAAGTTCTTTCCAAAGTTGAAAAGAAAGACATTTAGGGCAAATGGCAAGTATTGTTGGTTCTGTAGGACAAACAACATTGCATTTAATAAACTGGAACAGAGGGACCAAAATCAACTTTGGATTTTTTTATGGTGCCTATAAGAACACCATCTTAACTCAATATTTAAAAACAGCAGTGAGGACACAAGCCCCACAGGCCTGGAACCTCTCCTCTGCAGCCTGACAGCGCTATGACAAGTTCCATTCTTTCTTTCCTTTGCTTCCGGTGGCCCTGGGGCTGTGGGACTCATCACTGTGCTTGTTTTGTCTGCCCACAGTCACAGGCCTGGATGTTCCTGATGTGCAGTAGGTGCTCAGCATGTGTCTGCTGCAGATGAAGTCCTTGGAGGAAGCCTCTGCCCCTGGGTCTGTGGGAGAACTCTGGGAACCTATCCCTGTGATAGGCTCACTGAGGCACACAGGTTGACATCTTTTGTTTCCTTTCCTTCCTGGGATCTCATCTAAATAAATGACCATGCTCACATCTCTGGGATCACACACTGTTTCTGGGGAAAGTAGGACATGTCTCTCTCTCTTTTGGTCAAGTGCATGAGTTCATGAACACACCTGCCCCATTCCCTGCAAAATCCTTGAAGGCACATGATCCTTGAGAACCACTGTACACTCCAAAGCACCTGGCAAACAATAGGTACCTAACAGATACTTGCTAGATCAAATGAATTCAACTTCACATTTCCTAAATAGATGTCAACACTTGCTCCTAAGACTTCACCAAGTCAAGGATTTTAGATGTTCACACAGGACAGCAGCACAACCCTGTTCCTAGATGGGACTATTTGCCAGGCTCAGTTCCTGCAGAAAATCAGATATTCTTTATATAGCATGTGATTCATAAATAGTATCTGTAAATAGAAAAGTATCTTTAATAGATAAAGCAAGAACAATGGAATTCAATCCTGAGTCCCTGGAGAAAACAGAACATTATCTTAAATGTTTTGAGCACATGAGAGAAAGAAAGAAAAAAAAAAGGAAGATAAATAAGAGGGAAGGGGTCACAGCCTGTTCAGAGAATATCTTGAACACTGCAATTATGTCCCCCTCCTTAAAATACAAGACAGATTTTTAGAAAACTAGACTAAATTGAAGTTATTTTCCCTTGCTACAAACCCACTGATCAGCTCACAGACCAGAAATTATAGCAATTGAAGCTGAAGGTAAATTCATAGGCTAGTTATAAAAAAACCTGGTTGGGAAGTCAAACTACTTGTGATCACTCCTGGGACTGCTGCTTTTTGAAGATTTTGCCAGATGGAAATACAATACAATACAATACAATACAATACAATACAATACAATACAATACTTTATATTTCATACCCTCCCCAGCCATGCAAAGAACACACAAACCCAAGATTTGCGGAGGTAGTTTGGGGTTTGGGGTTTGGGTTTTTAATCACAAGAGGTATCCCATGGACCAACAGATGATGATTTCATTTTTATTTTTTTATTTTATTTTTTATTTATTTATTTATTTTTTGCAGCACCAGGGATTGAACTCACAACCTTGCGCTTGCCAGGCAGGCGCTTAGACCACTGAGCTAGATCCCCAGCCCTGGTGTTTTTGAGACAGGGTCTCACTATGCTGTTCAGGCTGGCCTTGAGCTCACTTTGTAGCCCAGGCTGGTCTTGAACTCACAAGGATCCGCCTGTCTCAGCCTCCCGAGTGCTAGGATTATAGGCGTGAGCCACCAAGCCCGGCCTTTTCATTTATTTTTTTACATCTTTAGTAAAACTAGAGCCTCACAAATTAGAAATCCACCACCAAATAAACCTCTCATTTACATATTTAGTGATTTGTAAAACAAACGCTGAAAGGTGGTAATAATACTCAAAACTGGAGAAATATTTTGTCAATCACACGGCACTTTCTTTTCTTATGTATTCCTACCTTAAATGTAAATGTTCATACAAATATACTGGTGAACATTTGCTCTGTTCTGTTTTTAATCATTTTCTTATTTTTTCATCTTTGAGAAGGGCAAACTCTAAGTCAGAAAATTTTTGCAGGATTTCTATTCTAACCCATAAAAGTACTAAGTGTTCTAAAACAAACAGTGAGCAACTTGATAATGAATTAAGTCTTTCAACTGTGTCAATTCCGCAGTGGTTCCAGGAATGGAAGGGAATTCCATTATCTGACATTAGGATTCAGAAGGTTTCTCTCTAGAGGATGGAGCAGGGATTTCGTCTCCCCTCAACTCTAGGTGGGCCTGCATAACCTGTATCCTCTACAATATGGTAGAACCAACTGCTTCCAAGGCACTAGGCAAGTTGTGGGGTCCGCCACCTTGGGTATTTAACATCCTAAGCGGAAGGTCCTGATCCTGAGAAGAGACTCAGGCTCAGAAGTGTGGCTGCACAGCAGTGCCACACCCAATCTGAACACACAGGTGAGACAGGAGCTGTAGTCCTGTAGAGTATCTCCTCTCCTCTGCTGCCTGTCCTCGGTCTCTCTCTCTATCTCTATCTCTGTCTCTCTCCCTCCCTCCCTTCCTCTGTTGGTCTGTCTGTCTGTCCATCTGTCTCTGTTTCTGTCTCTCTCTGGGAATTAGGTGGGTCATTGACCTTGATGAGGAGCACAGGAAACAAGCCCGCAGCATGAGCCAGGGAGCAGGGATGCTTTGAGAGTAAAGAATGAGAAGTCATAACTGTGAAGGAATGTCCTCTTCTGTTTTCCCATCTCTTTTCTTTTTGTTAGAAGTTGCTATATCAGAATTACCCTTGGGTGTCACAACAGAAGTACAAACAAATCAAGATATCTTAAGAGAAGAAAATGTTTCTTTTTCTGTCTGCCCGGGCTTCCTTTAAATGAATAAAGTCAGTCCCACAGCATGAGAATAGAATACTTTGCTAGAACAAGACATTTCTGAAATGACCCAAGGTTATCTATTTAAACCAACCAGTTCTCTACTCAATCTGCTATGAAGTAAGGTTTTTTTATGTGTAAAATGTCAACACAATCTCATTTATATTTTGGTCTAAAATCAACACCAACAATAAATCTAAAGTTGGTGACAGAAAGAGGGAGAGTATATAAAATGGAAACTGTGTAGATAAAATTAAGTGTATAAAAACACATCTAAGATCCCTCCCAAGATACGTGCTTGCAAATAAATTACTACAAGCATTATCAAGTGGGGAGAGCATTACCGGTAGAAGCATAAGAAGTCAGTTCACATAGACCAGAAGGCAGATGAATCAAAAATAAAATCCTAATCCCATTTATATGGTTTTTCAGATATATTAAGAAGTAGGCCATTGTGAGCCTATTTCAAATGAGGAAGGCTGGTGATCACTCAGGAAGTCTGGACTGTGCGAACCATCAACACGAACACTAGGAATGCTTCAGACACCCAGAAGTCTTACGCAGTTTTAAAGCAGTGAGGGTGTTCGGCTTTTTGTGAGGCATCATGAATAACAGATTTATGGAGAATTCATAGGAAATCTAATTAATTATGGCAAATCATTACAGGAGGCATTTCCACCAAACCTCTCCCAAAGTTCTAATAAATAACAAGACATCACCTATTCATTTGAAAATGTGGTTTAGTCTCTATTCAATCTCTGAAGAAAAATATATATAGTATAAACAAAGTATATGATGAATGTTTAAATTTTAAAAAATTTATTACAGTTACACTGTAAGACACATTGTCATCAATCCTCATCAGAATAGTCCCCTTGCTTCAAGCACACTTATCTCATTATTCTTACCACTTTGTGAAGCAGCTCTGGAAGTCCTCCTTCATGAGTGTCATTATAAGGTGTGATTAAAAAAACTACAGGCAATGCTTCTGCTGAGTGCCATGCAACAGAAAGGCAGGTGCATAAAAGCATCACAGGGTGTCCTTACTGGGTACATTGAATCAGACACTACGTGACTTCTGGCTCTTCCCCAAAGTCAAAATGACCATAAAAGGGAAACGTTTTGAATCTATTTGAGACATCAAGGCAGACTGGGACAGCACATCTAGAAAGACTCACAAAAGAGGATGTCCAGAATTGTTTCAGAAAGTGGCAAGAACTACGGGATCTACGTGTCCAAAGTAAGAGAGGATATTTTAAGGGGAATTCATGACAATGTACCTTTTACTATAATAAGTTATTAAGTTTTAACACTCACTGTATTTTTTAATCACACTATGAAAGTGTAAAATGCTCTGCAATATGGATAGGAGAAACAAATAAAACAAGGTACATTCTTGGCAAGCAGTACAGGATCAACCCTTGACCTGCAGAGTTCAGTAAAATTCATTTGGAGAGACAGAGAGCATTTAAGGAGCTTCACTTCATCCTGCGTCCTAAACATAAGACAAGGATTTCCCTCAAGTTATTTCTGAATCATAACTATGCCTCTCAGATTAGAAGTATTCCCTAATTTCCTACTTTTCTTTATGTATCTTTAGAAAAAAAAGAAAAATATGATTATGTATGTTTGCTATAATGTAGATACATAAAATAACAAAATAAATATAATTCAGCAAGACAGATGCAGAAATTATTTTTTACAACCAGGCTTCTCTAAAACATGGATATAGGTAAGATGTTCTCATTGATGTTGATAGTAAAAATCTCACATGTATGAATGTTGTTCTTCTTCCAAACCTGGCACAAAATTTATTTTCCTCACAGAATGTGTTCTTATTTACTTCAACCCACTCACCAATTAGCTTCATTTGACATCAGTACTTTCAGTTTTCCCAAGCACTAAACACACACACATACATTTTACAAATATTTCAAGATCTTTTCATTGAAATCTTCTAGGTCAGGGCTTCTCAAATCTTTGTGTGCACATGAATCATCTAGGAATTCTGTTCAAAGGGCAGTTTCAGTTTGGGCTGAGCAGACCTCAGCTCCTGTGTTCTCTGGCAGCTCCTGGTGAAGCAGTGCTCTGGCCATGCTCTAGAGGCAGAGCTCTTGCTACAAGGAAGACATCATGCTGTTCAGCACATGGAAGGACTCAGTATGTGTCATCAACTCCTTTCTCTTTAAAGTAGAGTCTGAATCAGCATCACAAGCCTGTTGAGGAGTGGTTAGAAGGTAGAGTCGTGGGCCTCATTCAAGACCTACTGACTCAGGATCTAGATGCTGACAAGCTAGTGGGGAGATGGACACCTACTGCCATTGAATGCTCATTCAGTTTGAGAAGTTCTGTGCTAGGTGATTATATTGTCCTAGCAGGACTGCATTCACCAGTTTACCAATTAGATAAAAGGTAACAAATAGAAACTATGTCGGCAGGCAGGAGCATGGCTGAAGGTGGGGAAAGCAAGATGTGTAAAACTGCCAAGCCCTAAGAGGAGGAAGGAGATGTGGATTAATGCAAGGATATCTGTGCCACTCAGACATCTCCAGACACTCTGGGAAATACCAGATTGTGGTAGAACTTCAGACCTCAGAGAAGGAAATAGTGAAAGATGAGCTGAGCTCTAGTAATCTGGTATGTTGGGAGACAGAAAATAATCAAAATGTGGTCACCGTGGTGTGTGGGAGGAAATAATGCTGG
>RJWT010031798.1:0-14270 GCA_004365215.1 Cuniculus paca | reverse complement strand
GCTGATATATATTGACTTAACCTTGTCATGTTATTTTCTTGTTGTTGGCTCCCCCCTTTTATCCCCTCCTTCTAATCGTTTTCCTCTCCTGCTGGATTCCTTCTGTTAGGGTCCATGGAGCTGTCATCCTTATTATCTGTTTCTAGAATGTCCTTCAGAACATTTTGGAGTGTTGGTTTGGTGGTTACAAATTTCCTCAGATGTTCTTTGCCATGAAAGTATCTTATTTCTCCATCAGTTTTGAAAGATAGTTTTGCAGGGTACATCAATCTGTGTTGAAAGTTGTTTTCTTTTAGAACTTGGAATACTTCACTCCAAGCCCTCCTTGACTTGAGAGTTTATGCTGAGAAGTCAGCTGTGATTCTGATGGGCTTTCCTTTATAGGTGATTTGCTTCTTTTCCCTAACAGCTTTTAAAAAATTTTTTTAATTTTAATTTTAATTTCTTTTTTAATTTTAAAGAGGATAAAACCAAGGAAAATGAAACAGAATAGAACCAATCAAAACAAACCACTGTAAGTGATACAGGACTTCAAAACATTAAAAAATCAACAATAGTTACCATAATGCCTTTTGTTGTCTTCAAAATAGCTGCAGATACCTTTGGACATAGTAAAATCAAACAGAACAGAATAGAATAGAAACAATAAAAACAAAATAATGGATGCAATAAAGGACTTCAAAACAAGACAATAGTAAATCCAAAATGGCTACCATGATATATCTTCCTATCTTTGAAATAGCTGCTCATGCCATCGGATATAACATAATCAACAAGACAAAAGAGAATAAAACCCAACCCAATAAAACAATGAAAATAGTATAGGACTTCAAAACAAGACCATAGGGAATCAACAATGGCTACCACCTTCAGAAGGAGATCCTCCCTAGATACCACATTGCATACCTCTATCTTCTGAACAGATGATCAGACCACTGGTCCTAGACCTGCAATGTCAGTGAAACACCAGAGCACCACAGGCATCCAACTGAATTTCACCTCAATAGCTATCATCACAGCCTGTGTTTCTCTGGATCAGCTGGTTGCTTACAGTGGCAGGGGGGTACTGGGGAGGGAATTGGTACTTCTTGTTTGCCAGCCCATGAACCAGAAGGGGCAGGGATCTGGCTGTCCCCCTGTCTGCAGTGGCCCACACATGGCACTGGCTCCCAGGTGGGGCTTGTTCTCTTCCCCCCGCAGTCTGTGAATGGCACTGAATCATGGGGAAAGACTTGGGTCTGGCTGTCCCCACTCTGGCAGTGGCCCACAAATGGCACTGGCTCCCAGGCAGGGCTGGTTCTCTTGTTCCTTTCCTGCAGTCCATGAATGGTGCTGACTCATGGGGAAAGGCTTGAGTCTGGCTCTTCCCTAACAGCTTTTAGGATTCTATTCTTGTGTTGAATTTCTGGAATCTGGACTATGGTATGCCTGGCTGTAGAATTTTTTTATTATGGCTATTTCAAGTTCTATATGCCTCACTTATTTGTATGTCAAATTCTTTTTCCTCTATCAGGAAAGTTTTTTGCCATGATGTCTGTGAATTTTTTTAATATTGCTTGTGATATCTCTTGATTTTTTTTGACTCCAATCAATCTTAAATTATTCTTCTTTGTCTTATCTAGCAGCTACTGAACTAATTCTCATGATCTCTTGCTATTTTTGAGAAATCTTTCTTTTCCTAATGGCTAACTGCAAGCCTGTCTTCAATCTCTGAGACCTTGTTCTAACATTGGCCTAATCTGCTTTGAATGCTTTCAGTGGAATTTTTATTCTCCTGGATATCCGCTTGAATCTGCTTTATGGATGCCATTTCTTTCGTATGCTGAGCTTCCATAGTTTTCTTAAGCATGTCTATCTTTTGGTCTGTATTTGCTTTAGCATCACTGAGCATGGTCTTTATCTGAGAGATTATTTCTGATTTCATTTTTTCCAGAGCCTCATTCAATTGCTTTGTTGTTATCACTTCAGAGACTCCTAGTGGGGGGCTTTCAGATTGTCTCACCTCACTGCCCCCTGGATTTTCCTTTGGTCAATTTGTTGTTTGGGGTTGCATATTGTTTAAGTGTCTTCTCATTTTTTCTTTCTTCTGTAAGTTTAATTCTGATGGTGATGCTTGTAAATTGCATATGGTAAGCTGCTTTATTGCTAGTATTTAGGATCCCTAGGTGATGACTACCTCTCTGAGGTATCTTTCAGGTGTAGCTGGTTTTTGGATTTGAATCTGTTGGCAGATCTTACCTCTTCGGTTTTTGAAGATGAGACATTGTTGCTTGTTTGGCTCCCCTGGTTCTTTGGCACTGTGCCACAGTATTTTCTGTGACCCTTTGTCAATCTCAGTCATGGAATACCAGGACCAACAGTGCCAGCCAGTGCAGTCCCTCACATGTGCTGCTCCTGTCCACTACTGTGTCTCTCTGCAGAGGCCTCCCCGGTCACCAGCCCTCACCATCACCCTGGGTCCACAGGTTCGAACTACTCTTCTTGTGCAGTGAGTCCTGTCTCAGGGTGAAGGTGCCACTGGTTACTGCCGCCTCCTTCCTTGACGTTTTCCTTTTTACTCTCTCTGCGGGCTTCAATTCATACTTCAGATTCTTCCTGGCTCCAGTGGATCCACTTCCCTCCTTCTTGTGTTCCTCATGATGCTGTATTCCAGAGTCTGAATGGCGACTCTCAGAGAGGCTGTTTTCTCCGCTGCTTACTGCTCTGCTAGTTTGGTCTTTCTTCCTATATACTTTTCTGCATGTATATACTTCCATGATATACTAAGAATGTTTTCTATTATACAATAGAAATATACTATTTATTGTCTTCTTTTTTTGAGACAGGATCTCACTATATAGTTTAGGCTGAACTTGAAGTCACAATGATCCTCCTCTAAAAGACATTTTCTGATGTGAGTTCTAAAATTGCAATCAGGTCTTGTAATTTTCTAAGTGTATTTCTTAGATGATCTTGGTTTGTGGTTAAGTATTACTAATATTTGCCCTCTAGTGGCTTAAAACTATAAACAGACAATTTTGGTGGCTTCTATTTATGTCCCTATTTTTGAAGATAATAATAATTATTGGAAATTAAAGCACATTTGGAGAACATCTAAAAAGCATCATGTGATCAATCTCTACTATCCTAGCTTTTTGCCTTTGTTTAGTTTTTTAAATTTTATTTTTAATTTTTTTTTTTGTGGCACCAGGGACTGAACTCATGACCTTGCGCTTGTCAGGCAGGCGCTTAGGCCGCTGAGCTAGATCCCCAGCCCTTGCCCTTGTTTATGAGCCAGAGCGGCGCAGAAGTTGGGAGCCGCATTGGAAAGAACACGATTTAAAATCTGGGGTTCTGCTACCACTAGCTTGGTGACCCTGGGCGCATTCCATCACCTGTTTTTCTCACCCGCTAAGTGAGATTATAATAGTACTCTCTCATGGTGTTGTTTGGAACATGGAATATTCATGAAAATCTGTAACATAGTAGACTGATGGCAAGTAAAATGCCATTATTATTATTATTATTGCACTGTTGATTTTGGAGGCACAGCATTGATTTCAGTGCTGGAAATGAACATAGAAACATAGAATTTAAGCTGGGCATGGTGGTGCACACCTGTAATCCCAGCACTGGAAGGCCAAGGGAAGAGGATTGCTGTGAGTTTGAGACCAGCCCAGGCAACATAGTGAGTTGAAGATCAGTCCGAACTGCATAACAAGACCTGTCTCAAAAAAAATTATATAAATATAAATATATAAAACATAGATATAAAATCAAGGAATTTCCAACTGTTTAAGTATATAAAATATCTTTCCTTGTAAGTGAAAATTCATAGCAAGTTGTAACTAAAGGGGTGATAAAATCATACATCATTGCTTCTAAGACAGTATTTTTCATGTTTTATCTCTATACTATTGGAATACATCTAACCATTGATAATGGCCTACTATCTGGCAGTCTAATTGGCAATGTCTCTTCATTTTTAGTGGTATATAAAATAATGGTGCACATTGAACTAATCATGTCTCAGATTTAATAAAATATAGCAGTTTTTAGGAATATATAACATTTAAAAAATATTTATGAGGGGCCAGATAAAGGATAAAAGAAATAGATGTCAAACATAATCTTTAGAAAAAGTTCTATGAATTTGGGAAATGGAAAAACTGCTGGAGAAATTATCAATAAATTTTAAAGTGATGGAGTTATAAAAAATTCCCAAACTCAGACTTGAGCTGACTTGCTAAATAAGGGGAGCTGATTTGGAGAAGCTGAAAGATGCGTAGGAATTCCTGGAAGAGTTGCTGCCAGAGCAACTCCTGAGAGGAAAAGTTGCACTATAATGCAGTTGTCTGAGTGGCCACTCTGGCTATTCACTCCTTACTACAACTCTTCTACCTTTGTATTCTTCTGAAGGGAGCACTTTGCAGATTGTCTTTAGTCTGATTTTTTTCTTATGCATTTGCTTTTGAATTTTAATTGCTTTAGGAAGGCCTTCTTTACCTCAACACTATTGACGTTTTTGAGGTGGATAGTTCTCTGTTGTAGGGGGTTTCACTGTGTATGGTGGGGTACTTAGCATGGTCCCTAAACTTTACCCACTAGATGCTAGAAGTACCTCCCTGTGGTGATGACCAAAAGTGTCTCCAGACATTGCCATTGCCATTATGGGTTGGGGAGAAAGTTTTCTTTCACTGAAAAACTCTTGACCTAAAGAAATGAGCACATTTGCTATCTTTTATCTCTTCTTGGGCACACAAACGTGTGTGTGTGTGTGTGTGTGTGTTTGTATGTTAAGGAAGTATAATCACAAACTGGGATTTAAATACTTCTATCTTGCAACTAAAGTCTTGCCAGTGGGCCACAATGCTGCCACTGTATGTCTAACAAGCATCAAGCATCCACTTCCTCTTCAGCTTACCACTAATATGTTGGAGGTGGAGGATTTTTGTTAATTTTTTATTTTGCAATAATTTCAGATTTCTTGAAGAATTGCAAAGTGTTGTGGAATGTTCCTGTGTGCTTTGTCCCAGTTCCCTCTCACATTTGCGTCTTTTATGAATTTATAAAAACTGAGATCTTAAGCATCGTTTGGGTATAATAACTATTAATTCAGCTACAGTATTCATCTGAATTTCCTTGTTTTTTCCCTTAAGTGTCCTTTTTCTGTTGCAAGATGATGCAATTTAGGATCCTTCATTGGAGTTAAACAAGCATAGTTTTTTTTTTCTTCTTCTTCTTAGTGTAAAGAATGTAAGACTTATTCCTGAAAAACTGCTGATTCTCAGAGAAAAATCTAAAAAATTCTCACTGCAAAAATTTCAAGCACTAATATAGGTAGAATAAATGACAAGGAATTTTCTAAGTAGGGATCTATCCCCATGAACACTCATCAAGATAAAAAGTTCCCCATATTTCTGTTTAAAACGGAAAGCCTCATCTGGAATTGACTCTGAGGCAAAAACAACTATAACAGTTCAACTTTCCTAAATCTCAAAAAAACAAAACAAAACAACACAACATGTAGCTTTTGCCTTGATTCTCAGTCTGAGCCATTCTCCTTCCATGGTTTTTCTCCAAGTGATAAATGCTAATGGAGTGAACCAAAGGTACAGTCCCAAATTGTTATTTCATATTTAGGGCGAGCCAAATGGTTCTCTTCCAATTCTACCTGACAAATACAACAGGAGCACAAAGCGACATGGCAAAGCTGTAACCTATTGAACCTGGTAAATGTGAGTTGTAAGTAATTGCAGTTTCTTCTTAGTCTCATTTGATGTTCAACCGTTTCACATTATGGGGTCCTGTAAAGTCAAGCAGACTTGGAAGCAGATCAATACTAGGGAAACTCTTTTGTCTTCTGTGAGGGCATAAAATTTCAAAGATGCTTAAGTCAATATTCCTTTTAATAATGTGTCTTATGGAAATGCCTGGGTTCCCCCTTCCTGTTATATAATTAATTGAACTGCCTGCCACCCACAAGGTATAGTCGTTGCCTCCCATAATTCTCCTTTGGCCTAATTGCCATTCTCTTTCAGTTCTATTTGTCTTTAGATATTTCTTTTTCCCTGAGTAGTGTTGGGCATGCTTAGTTTTATCTTTCTGTGCTTTTGCTTCTAAATGTCAGCATAATTTTTCTGCCTTATAATATTGGAGATGTTATAACCATCAATCAGGGCAGTAGAAGAGCAGAAGAGATTAGATATCATTTATCTGTATTGGTTGTTCATTGTAATGACCCAGTGGACAACATGAACAGATAATCTGTTGCTTTGATGGAAACTAATTATTCTTAAGCATGACAGGCTCGAAATAGCTTTTGTGACATTGTTTTTAAAAATGACGGCTACCTAGTCATTATTAGTGCAAGTGGAGGTTCAGTTGTGTTCTCTGATGATTTCCCTACATAAGCAATACAACAGTTTGGATTTTTTATCGCTGCTTCATGGGAAAAACCAAACTAAAATTCAAGTACTTTAAAATTTCGATTGACAATCAAGCATAGGGGTTATCCAATAAACTTCTTGGTATGAAATAACTTGTTATTCTCCAGGGAAAAGTAAATGTATAACTAGAAGATATTTTAGTAGGAGTGGTTTACATAGGTTCATTTTAATTTTTCTATTGCTAATTGTGTTAATCATGGGATTTGGAGAGTAAAATCATCATGAATTAAATACTCTTCTGATGGGATTTTTAATTAAAAAGCATGGTTCTATTAAAAATTATCAATTCAATTTCTTTATTGAGCTCATAGCATTTAAAATAAATATATACAAAAATCTGAGCTCACCTATTTGAAGTAACATATGGCATAATCTCTTTTTTTATTCTACTTGCAATTTTTTTTTTTGTTTTTTGAGACAGGGTTACACTGTGTAGTTCATGCTGCTTTGAACTATGTAGGACAGACTGGTCTTGAACTCTCAGTGATCCTCCTGCCTCAACCTCCCAAGTGCTGGAATTACAGGCGTGTACCCCCATGGCTGGCTCTATTTGCAAAAGGTTTCTTCACTAATATGACTGAAAAACTGTGTATGACAAACTTGGTTCTGTGATTAATTTTTAAAATAGAATTTATATGCACAGATAAGAAGTTTTATTTTACGTACATTCATATGAAAACTTCAAGAAAACCTCAGTATACTGGTGTATTTCTAAACTGTTCCTAAAACATTTTAGAAACTTAGTACGTGCGAGCATCTTTGTATTACTAGCATGGCTAATAAACAAGTCAAGATTTATATATTATTACAGAATAATATACAAGTTGCAGCTTCACCATACTTTGGTTTGAGACCAGTTAACACCTTGCTTTGAGACCAACTAATACGCCTAGTATACCCTTTTTTAATAATAGGTTCTGTGAAAGCTTTAAGCTTTGAAGATACTTTAGGTCATGCTATACCATGGCTAATATGTCAAAATACATGAGATAAGTCTGTAATCATACGAATAGCATCACTGCAGAAAACATCTATTAAAAATTCAAATAACCCTGAAATAGGTAGAATTTTAAAAAAATAAGAGTTCTCTTTTACCTCCTACTTATTTTAACTTTCTCAATCTTATTTCCTTCTCAAGAGAGTTGCTTACATTTGGTGCATATGTCTTTAGCTTTTTTTCCCATGTACTATGGTCAAATATGTACACACACGCTTACACACACGCATACTCCTTTATGGGTTGTTTTATAGATATTTGTAGACTCTTAAGTATCTTTTCTTTCACATTTATGTTTTGAATTTTTTTTACAGTTGCACATATAACTCTTCTTTTTAAACATGGTCATGCCTATTTTAAACTATTAAATAGTTCCATGAAATCAGATTTTATTTTATTGTTTCTACTACTCCATACTACAGAAAGTCCCCTTTAGACACAGATGAACTGGAGGAAAAGCTCTGTCTGAGCCTTGCCTGGTTAAATGGTTGGCCTAGACTGACCTCTTCCAATTATATCCCAAGATGAAACTCATCCTGCTGTTAGAGGGGATGGGAGCGCCTGGCTCGGAGATGGTGCATGCTGGAAATTTGGCCCAGGATTCAGCTGTGGCACGAATGAGAAAGAAGGTCACTTCTCTGAGCTTCAGGCACCACTAAAAAAAGGAGCTGAGATAGTTTGGGCCATATCTGATTCCAGCCCCCATTTAATTCTTAGCACTCTTTGTTTGTGTTTTCCACACTAAAGATTCTATTTTGATAGATGATATTATAATCATATGCTAGTGACAAAAAAATGAAATATATATATATATATATCTATATATATATTGCCCACAGTACTGGAAATGGAGTCCTGGAGTGATTAACTACATCCTTGGAACTTTTAACTTCTTAATTTGACACAGGGTCTTCTGATCCTCCTGCCTCCGCTTCCTGAGGTAGTTAGGAGAGAGTTGTGTGCCGTCTCACTGAACTGTAACCAAAACTTTAAATATGAACACTTGAGGTCTTCTTTTACCAGTCATGGGCAGACCCATTTGTCTTTGAAAATACTGCTTGGGATGACCTTTTTCACCACTACAATATGGTAAAGCAAACCAACAGGCAAAGAAACAGTCACATTCTCTTCTATCCACCTAGCAAGGCTGCATGAGAAGGCTTACTTGTTATTACAATTCAATAAAGATGATTCCAGATATGCCTTCAATTATCATTTAAAACCTGTGATTAACTTTTGGTCTACTCTATATGAATGAAGCTTATTAACAAGTGTTGTTTTACTACACTTATATTAATTAATTAATTTTTCAGTGTTAAGAATGGAACCCACGGTCTTGTGCATGCTGAACAAGGACTCTGACACAAATTTACGCCCCCCTTCTTTTTCTGGTTTTGTTTCGAGTCCAGGTCTTGCTACGTAACTTAGGCTGACCTCAAACTCACAATTTTTGCCTCAGCCTCCCAAGCAGCTGGGATTACAGGTGTGTGCCACTACTGCTGGTTTACCATACTTGCTTTTAAAATGATGGATTCAAACCCCACCACAATAGAAACCGTGACTAACATTCATGAGTACTTACTATCTTCCGAGCACTTTGTAAGTTTCTCACAACAGCTCTCTAAAGCAGTTTACAAGTGAGGAGACTGAAACTCAATGAGAATCAACAACTTGTCCAAAGGCAGAGAGGTGGTGAGTGCTGCGACTGGGATGAAGTGAGGAGTTAACTGAATAGTACAAAAACCACTGAAATCATAGCCAGTCCTTAACATGGACCCAGGGCTGGTGGTATTGGCAGATGGTAAGCGCTGGAGCTTCTCGGATGGTGTGAAGAGTTTGACAGGGAAACTGTTCCCTTTCCTCAGGCATGCTCACGGTACGACTAGAGCAGTCAATCCTTTAAAAATACATAAACAAAGCACTTCCTTGTATTCTTTCTGCAGCTACAGATCATTCATGCTGACTTTTGCAAAGCTCTTGCCCTGGCAGACAAGCCTGAGTGTTGGAATCTGCAGAGTTGATGATTAGTCGAAACGGTCTGGACTTCATCCACAGGACATCTTGTAGCACAATCAAGCACCACTTCATCATGCTTGGTGACAGGACTCTTCCCGTTAAGTCTCCATCAGGAGCAGAGAGCCAGAGAACAGCTCAGCAGCTAATTAGACAAGGCAACATACAAGGCTGGTACATGCCGACTTCAATAGGAGGCAATGGTGGACCTGTCAAATGGATCTGTCTTGGCCTCTGTGCTTTCTACCCATTACTGTACTAGTTGAACATTAACACTCAGAAATCTGCTGATTTCCCCCAATATCCTGGCCCATGCAGAGAAGGAGCTGAAAAGGAACTATATGTCTTAAAGATAGTTCCATGCTTCATTATCCCAAAAAGCATCAATCTTCAACTCATTGTTAAAGAAGCATCACAAAATGTGGCAATGCGGAGAGGCTGGGTGAAAAATGCAGTGTATGGGCTTTTTAGTGCCTCTGCTATGATTTCCTCCCTTTTTTGTGATGTTTGTTTTGAAAAAAGTTAAAGGCTTAAAAAAAAAAATGAAAAGGTTTCCCCATTCAGACAAAAGCCAAAAAACTGCCTCCTTCCCTTTTACTTCTGTTGCTTAAAAGATTGTTAAAAACAATTTTAGATTTGTGTGTATGTGTGTGTGTGTGTGTGTTTAAAAAAATGTCAAATTATAAGCACAGATACCCCAAAAACTTTATAAGCAAATGTATGGAAATATAAAGAAAATATAAAAAGTATCTAGATGTACAATAGCCACAGCAGCAGCAACAAAATATTTTGTGTCAGCCCAGGAAGTGGTCTTGATGCTTAAGCAATTAACTGTATATCCACTCTGAAAGATTGCCATTATTTGTGTGGCTGGCTTCGAACTCACAGCAATCCTTCTACCTCAGCCTCCCAAGTGCTGGGAGTGGTGTTTTTTCCTCAGAACATCTCAAATCAGTTTCCATTAGCTGATTCCATTAGAAGTAGGATGTGCTGAGAAACTTCTTTGTTTTTCAGTGCTGGGGATTAAACCCAGGTCCTCATGCCTCCAAGCAAGGGCTCTACCTTTGAGCTACACTCCAAGCTCTAGATATTGAAACTGTAAAGTGATTCTCAGGAGCACCTTGCTCAATCCTGTCCCTTGTCAGGTGAGGATATGCCTTAGAGTGGGTGCATCTCCTACTATAGCTCTTGACTAATCTGGTTCATTGCTTTTTCTATATCATGCTGTCAATCTATATGATTAAGGGCACAACCCCTTTCCATAGGCTAAGATATGTGGGGCCAAATCCGCCCCACAATCTTGGGAGCTAGAAACAATGAATATAAGGGACATTCTAGGCTACCACTTACAGTGTCTCTATAGAAATGATTTAAGTGTGTATTTCTGAGAGTGAGATACTATCATCTACTGCTTAATTTCAGAAAAAAAATGTATTTAGTGGTAATTCAGCTTATACTGCTGCTAATTTGTATATCACTCTACTAGGTAGCCCTATAGTTTTTGTGAGTCATAGAGCAAGGAGCAACATGGTTGAATAAGGAGACCTGATTCAATGCTAACTGAACACAAATGTTTAAAAATGCAATAGTTAATTGCTTGAGTTAAGGGCTATGACTATGTACCATCCATGAGCTTCCAAAATGTCTGAATATAACTGACATACATTTTTCTCACTTAACCTAGGTGAATAAATTCTCCAATCATAGAGACAGTATTATCAGAATAGTTCATAACAAAACCCATATTGAATGTGGAAAGTATAGGCTTGGCTATTAGGACCAGTTTCCCAATCAGGTAGCTAGGTTTCCGACTAACTCCAAACTCTGAATCCCTTTGGGTCGCAGTTTCCTTAGATATAAAAGAAGAGGGTTTAAGTGAGTATACATTTAAGGAGATTTCCATGTCTAACATTGAATGATTCTTTATGTCTACAGATATAACTCCTCACCAAGGCAGACATTTTAAAAAAAGAAATATGCTGCTTATGATTAGAGGCTATATATAAATAAGAGTAGGCCAGTGAGGAAAACAATCACAAAATGCATGTTCTACTGAGAATTAACCTCAAATAACCATAGAGGAAAAATTTCTACCTTTTCAGGGATCCAAGATGTGGGCTGAATTTTGATTTCACTTAAAATGAGGGCTGGGAATGGAAGGTTATAGGTGACAGTGGGAAATAAATAAGAAGGCACCAAGCTAACCATGCTCTCATGACTGGAAGCAGAGGTTACACATAGTTTTTTTTATTCTTTTATTTGTTTGTTTGTTTGTTGTTGTTAGTTTTTTGTTCACACAGTACTTCTTAAACAAACAAACAACAAAAGCCAAAATGAGTTGACAACATGGAAAAAGTCCAGATTTCTAGCTTCTGAAGAAACATCAGACAATTTGGCGATTCTGGGTCTTTAATTCCATCCAGTAAGTCAGCGGTACTGGACTGAGTAGCGACTATCTCTAGGTCAATTTATTGTGCTCCTGTTTTCCACAGTCCTCACCCCTTCTGCTGCCAACACTGAGGCCTAGCGTCAAGTACCATTTAGCATCAGCCATGGAATTTTCGTTTAGTAGAGTTAAGGTGAAATCCATCTATGTCTTATATCTGTGACTTCATTACAAGTGGAAAAATAAAACTAGACTGAATGAGATATGGGCTTCGCACACCCAGCTGGCTGTAGGTGGTAACCGTATATGCTTTCTTCCTGAAAATACCTGAGTTTTCAAGATCAATCCAGTTTAAGCCTTGTCCCTGACTTAAGCAATAAGAGAAAATAATCCAGCTAAAGAGAAACACAGAATATAAAATACTCGCCCAAAGCCTGTCCTACTCCATTGTATGATCAATATGATTGTAATTCTTTAGCCAGTTTGAAGCAATCAGCACTGGAATCAGGATGGCTCTGTAGGTAGGGGCTGGGGGAGAAGGCAGGAGGGAGATGGGCGAGACTCCCATGTAGGACAGAGAATCTAACTCTGGCCTCTCTTGGCTGGAAGCCAACTCACCAAGTGTGCCACGGAGTGCCCTTGTGGTGAATTTGCCAGAGCAGTTACTGCCGAAAAGTCAGCTTGTTCTAATTATTTGTGGTTCTCTGTTCAACGTGGAAGTCTCTCCGGAGATACACTTTGGGGTTTGAGGTTTTGCTGTCTTGAATTCTAGAAAACCTGGCAAGACTGTTGCAATACCCTTTAGATTAGACTTTCAGTAGCTGTGGTGATTTCTCACTCCAGAAGAATACCTTTGATGGTAACCCTAATTAAACATCCAGTTCTCAAGCTGTACTTTGCTCCTGCATGACCTTCTTACTCTCAGCTGTTATGTTCCTCAATTCTTTAATTAATGAGGCTATGAAAATTTCAAAGGAACTATACAGATGTGGCACCATCAAAATGCCAGTATAGACATGCTTTTGGATTATGAAATTGGGAATAAAGACAAGTCATAGCACCTAGATTCTAAGTGCAATTTAAAAAAATCTATTTTGTTTTCAGCAGCTCATTTTTTCCACCAAGTGAAAAAACAAAATCCTGATATCTGGGGAGAATTGTTCAATGACTGGAGAAATTGGCTGGTTTTTTGGGACTCTTGTAGAAACATGGAAACAATTTTTGCATGTGTGTGAATACTGGTAGGAACCTGATGGTAGGGAAAAATCAAGCTTAAAACTCAGATCAACATCCCAGCATTTGCAGGACTTACCCCGCTCTTAGACAGCCCTCTTTGGTTGGGAAAGAACATGAGAGCAGCCTTTGTTTTTATATTCTAGTTCATTACTGGTGGGACTTTGGCCAACTAGAGAATGTTGTCAGAACAGCTTCAGAATTCAGACAAAGAATCACGTCAGGTCTTATTTTAGGCAAACTGGTTCAGCTGTTTCTCCTTAAAGATGTGGAGTGGGTTTCCCCCAAGGAGCCTAATTGAAAGAACTTGCTTCCACTTGAAAGACGTGGCAAATGTTTGGCAAATTGAGGTGTGTTTGGATCCATGTAGAAATCTTGAAAGAGACCAAAAGCCGCAGGCGTAACTAACTACATTCAGGGCCAGGGTCACTAGTTTCATGCCTGCCTCCTCCATTCATTTGACTTTGACCTTGAACTTGACTTGCTTGTGTGCTTCCCCTCTGTTAAATGGGAATGAGGAGATGATGAGTCACGTTTACCATTGGGACAATTCATTGTGAATAACTGAAAAGCACTTCCAAGCAAAGATTTCCCCAGAGGCACAATCATGCTGAAATAGTTGGGAAAAAACTTGAAAGCGTACGCCTTTCAAGGCAGTAACAATAAACTATAGATTTTACGGCATAAAAAAAGAATTTCATAGTTCAGGAGAATTGTAAGTTTTTAATATTAAAGGAAATGCTATAGGACAACAAGGGATGCAGAAGTGGCTGGTAAAACCAGGACTGTCGAAAGACATCTTCATTCATTTATTCACTCAACATGCACATGTGCAGCATGAGTTTTGCACCAGGTTGGTGATAGTTATCAAGGTGGGTACAGGTACTATGGGTGTAGCTCAGTGGTGGAGCTGTTCCCTAGCATGTGTAAGGTCCTGCTTTCCATCCTCAGTACCCAAAACAAAATAAAATATAACAAAACAAATAAAAAAAATCTTTGTGGGTTTGGAAAAGAAACCGTATTCATGAATTCGAAGCCAGTGCTATAGGCAAATAACCTCCCGTGTCTCAACTTTTATATCTGACAATTGGGGACCATACTTACTTCCAGGTTTCACTCAAGGATTCCATGACAGTATTTTTCGCGGCACTGGGGATTGAACTCATGACCTCGCACTTGCCAGGCAGGCACTTAAGCCACTGAGCTAGATCCC
>RJWT010031797.1:0-14285 GCA_004365215.1 Cuniculus paca | reverse complement strand
TCATAAGTCAAATGAAAAATAGAAGAAATAACCATACCTCTTGAACCAAAAATAACTATGATTCTTTAAAAATATAATAATTACTTTGATAAATATGTAAATAAGACTTGAATAGGTAAAGTGATGATACTTCACATGCTCACCTATGAGACAGAAAGAGAGAGAATGAGAGTGTTTGAGTGATGGGATATTTATTGATACTGGTTAATTTTATTATTTTGTTCTTTTTAAAAACCTTTTTCAGATTTTTCTGCAATGAATATCTAATCTCTTTAGTTAAAATTTTTTTTCTGTGTTTATGCATTTAAATTCTTCATTCTAAGAAATTTACTGTGCTTTCCACATTATTTTAAAATGAAATGATAATAATGAGACAGTATTTTGGGCCCCAAAAGACAACCCATGTCTTTCAGAAACATTCACTGTGTCAAATGGAATAGTGCCATGTATCGTCAACGCTTTAGTTTTACCTATGTCTTTTCTTACATAATGAGTACTTAACAAAGCTTTGGTTGTAATATTGATATACACTCAATTTTTCATCCTTTTGTTCATAAGAGATCAGTAGCAATTTACTATTTACTTTTGCACATTTTATTGTATATATAAGCACAAAACAAAATGTGCCATCATAACTATTTTCAAACATAGAATTTGAAAGTATTAGATACATTTCCATTGTTATGCAACCACTAATCCTATCTTTCTCCAGAACATTTTTTACTTTTCTATTTGGAAGCTCTGTTTCCATTAAACATCTCCCCACACCCTGCCAACCACCATTCTAGTTTGTTTCCTGTGAATTTTACCATTTTAGGTATTCTGTATGTGTAATCTTACAATATTTGTCCTTTTCTGACTGGTTTATTTTTCACTGAATAATGTATTCAAAGTCCAATCATGTTGGAGTATGTGTCTAGGTTTTTTTCCCTTTTATTATTCCACTATGTGTCTACCACATTTTATTTAGCCTTTCATTTGGTAATGAACAGTTCATGCATTTTCACCTTTCTGGTATTGCGAAGAATGCTGCTAAGTAAATAGATGTAAAATTAGATCTTTGAAACCTCACTTTCAATTCTTTAAGGTATTTTCCCAGAAGGGGAATTGTCAGATCAAATGATAATTCTATTTTTAATCTTTTGAAGTAGCTTCCAATGCAATATTACTATTATTGTTATCTTATGATAAATTTGACCACAGTGTGTTGGCAGTTACAGTGGGTTTGGATTAGGAGCAAAAATATAGAGTGCAATTTCTGTGTTTGCCTTGTTTGATTCACTAGATTCTTAAGACTTTTAACTTATAATAGAGTTGCACAAGATTAGTTTAATATTACTTTACATTTTAACCTTATATCTGTGAATCATATATCTGAAGTGAGGGAGAAAATACCCCTCCTCTCATAGTTTCCAGTACCTAGCAACCCAAGTCTGTGGTTTTGATTACCTAGCAACCCATAACCACTTTGCAAGACAGCATAATTGTCCTGAAAAGTCCCACCAGAATGTCCTGTGTTCCATTGTTACATCAGTTTTAGATTTACCGGAGATGAAGAAACCAAGTGGCGCTCAGAGAGGTAGAGGGAGACTTTATTATGCCAGTGGGTTCAGAGGAGCTGTGTATTCCAAGTCTGAGTCCCAAGCCTTTGTTGGAGCTGTCTTACATAGAGGTTTTAGGTGGAAATGTGCAGGCTGAGTTACAGAGGAAGAACAGGCCATAGTTAAACATAGGAGTTTGAGGTGGACTGTAGAAGAGTTTTGAGGTGGGCTGTGATACAAGCAAGATATCAGAAGCCTGCCAGTGCTAAGGGGACCTGCAATATCTCTGTGAGGAGACTAGCCTGTGATGGATGGGTCAACCAGTATTTCCACATCTCCTGGATGATGGCCTGATGAAACAGATCATCCAGAGCTGTGTCACTTATACCCAAGAACCACAATGTGGGCAAGGGGACCTTCATCCCTAGAAAAAAATAATTTAATACTACAGGCTGGCTACTTGACCTGAGGACAGGTCATTTGAATATCGAACCCTATCCACATATTAAACTAAATAACTCAACTACAGGCCATTCTAGAAATTATAACAAATGAGATTACACAAGCCCTAAACCTTCTGGCTAAACGACAGACCCAAATCTAAAATGCAGTCTATCAGAACAGATTAGCCTTAGACTACCTGCTAGCTAAAAAGAGAGGGGTCTGTGTAAAGTTCATTCAGACTGCTACCTTTAGATAGATGATCAATGACAGATAGCAGAGAAAAATTTCAAAAAGGGTACAGGAAATAGCTTGTGTGCCCATCCCAACCTAAAAGTGATGACATCCAGAGGAGCTATGGGGAGGAAGGTTCTCAACATTAGGGGGCTTCCAGACTTTCATGGGAAGATTTATTGCCATAATTGTGGCTTTCTTTATTATTCCTTGCCTACTGCTCTTGATAACATGAGCCTTTAACCCCATAATAGACACCATGATGGATCAGAGAATTTCTCAGATTCTGTGGACTAGAGGGAAAATTACAAGGAGTCAAACACTGATGGTAAAAGTCAGTATGAGGATCTTCAAACACAGCCTCAAAGTAGGGGAATGAGGGAGGGAACCACTCCCCACTATGGTTTCCAGTATCTAGCAAGCCATGTCTCTGGTTTCGATTATCTAGCAATCCATGACCACTTTGCAAGACAGCATAAGGGCCCTGGAAAGCCGAGTGTCCCTTAACCACCGCTTTTCTTCTGTAATCTCACCCGATGTCACCCACCAATGAAAGGTTGCCCTCTAGAGAAGGAACAGTATAAAAGAAAAGGCAAAGTCCTGTTTTGGGGCTCTCTGGGAGATATGATGGCCTTGCAGTCACTGGCAATAAAGTCATTTTGCTCCTACTCAAATCTTAGTGTTCTGTTTGGGATTTCCACTGTTTTCCTGCTACAGAAGAAGGCAAGAAAAAAGATAGGAAAACACAAAGACTTCATTTCTATACCATTCTTTTATGCAAGAAGTTTGAGTTAGAAGGACTGAAGATGAAAGCACTACTGTTACTGAGGCAGATGAAGAAATAAGGACTTTAGAAAAGTTTGACTTATTAGAGGTTCAATTTGAATTGATGTATTGAAGGAATTTTCCCCCCTGGAAGAATGGAAAGTATAAGAGAAGTCAGAGTGAAAGTAATTTAATCAAACATTGTAAATCTAAGAATAATCTGAAATTATTGGAAATGTGAAGCCTTGTAGGCTGTATAAGTTGTAAGGAACTTTAGAGAAGTAAGAGATAGTCCTACAGTGAAGTCATAGGTTTTAGGGAAGGGCCAAGGCTAGAGGAGTTTGCAAAAAGTACTACATGACTCACATATATCTCCTAAAAGTTCAGATATTAGAAACATAACCTCCAAATTCATATGATAATGTTACCTGTAGGTGGGGTTTTCGGAAAAATTAGATGCAGTTATGAGGGTGCAGTTCCCTGATGGGTTTTTGTGGTTTTTTGAAAAGACGGGAGATGGCACATTGTGTCTTTCTGTCCTTGCAATACCATCCGCCATGTTACCAGCAAGATGACCCTCCTTAGACGCCAGGAACAGGGCCATATTCTTGAACTCCTCAACCTCCAGAATTCAAGCCACGTACATCTCTTTTCCAGGAGATGTAGAAATGTGTTTAGCATTCTAAATGCACCCTCTAACTTTTTTTTTACATTAAGGTGGTTAAATTAATTAAAATTATGCTTTCAAACATTATGATCTAAAGTTTGATTATTCTTACAATAATTTTCAATGTGCTTATACCTGTCATTATATCATTTTCCCATACTACTGTTGTCCAATCCAAGCTCCATTTTTCCTGACTTAGCATAAAGGCTGTCATTAAAATTTCTGCCTTAGTATTCTAAACAAAACTTATAAACAAAGAACAGCTTGGCACAGAAAAAAACTGGCACTGTGCAAATGGGTATTGAGCCAGTGGGAATAGTACAGCTAAGTATTATTCTAAGTTTTCATTCAGTGATTCCTAAATGTGCTGGTGTACCAGTTATTATTCATTCTATAAGCAAAGACAAGAAGTGGGTAGACCTAATACATTATTACTCATACCATTCATATTTCCTTCTTTTGTGGATAATATTGATTAATATGCTGTAGTACTTGAATATATTTAAATATTTTCCACCTAATAATTCTTGATGTACTTTATTTACAATGTACTTTCTTTCACCAAAATAGAAAGTGCTAAGAATTAGTCAATACCTACCATTTCACTGATGTTAGGAAGTACACTGAAATGAAATTGAAGTCATTCACCAATTTTAAAATGCATCACATTTAGTTTCTCTTTTCTTTAAATTGATTTATTCTTTTAATTCTTATCTATAGAAGTAATCTAATTTTTTGTTTCTGGTTTAAATATATTCTTTGCAATGTCATACAATGGAATGCTGCTAGCATGTCAAATATTTTAAAAAATTATTACTGTTAAAGTTAATTAATGATGATTTCATTCAGTAGGATGTAAACTCCTACTTTTAAAAAACATTTCAAAAATTTGAATGGAAGAATGATGTTTTCTTTTACTTATACTGAAACATGACATATTATTTAGATATACTCATTTCTTTTCTATATAAGTATAATCAAGTTGTTAGCCATATTAACCACATGAGTAGAGAATGAGTTTCCTGCTTAAAGTCCACTGCTCTGTTAGAGACAGAATCTCAATTTCTCTGTAAATTTCTAGCTGACTTTTTTTTTATACATTTTTTTCCCCTATGGGTCTTCACTAACTACTCCCCTTCTCCCAAGTCACTGCAGATAGCTGTCAACCAAGTCTTTAAGATATTGGTCTTTGTGGGAAAACATTTTTACTAGTAGATAATGGAACCTTTACAAGATGGAGACCATTAAGAGGAAGTTAGGCTATTGGGTGGGTCTGGGAGGTGTCTTCAAAGGGATTATGTGATTTCAGTCTTTTTTTTATCCTCTTTTGTTTTCACTTCCTGGCCACCATGAAATGTGTAATTTCTTCTGTCAACCCTGATGTTCTGCCTTGCCAAAGGCCATGGGGGACCAAATGACTATGGAGTGAAACCTCAGAAACAGTGAGCCAAAACAAACCTTTCCTCTTTTTAAATGGGTTATCTTAGGTAATCGCACTTGCCAGGCAGGCACTTACACCACTGAGCTAAATCCCCAGCTATCTTAGGTAATCTTCAGGGTAACAGAATGCTAACATACTACAGTGTTCAACAGCACGACATGGAATTCTTTACACACTAGGCACTCAGTAAACATGTGCCTAAACCATCAATCTAACGGTCACAAAATTTCTTTTAATTAACAACTGGAATAATCTTGCAACCCAATTAAACAAGAATAACATAAAACGATAATTTTTAAATGTTAGTATATCGGTTTCTCCAGACCTCTTTCATACTAATGTGTTTTCCTTCAGGATAAGTCACATTTACTTTTTAAATCATAACTTTAAAACATATTTAATTTTCATTAATATATGTCCTTTGTTTCAGGCCCTGTTCATGTTATGCCATGATTACTGCAATTACTTTCTGACTAGTTGATTGCTTCACTTCCTCCCCTTCAACTAGATGCCTACATGAATTTTTTTTTGTCTTTTGTGATCTGCTGATCAGTACTGAGGTTTTGCACATGCTAGACCACTGAGCTACACTCCCAGCCCTAACTTGATTTTTATAAAAATAAAAGATAAACATGTCATCTATTGATTACAAATCTTCAGTGACACTTCAGGAGTCTATATGAGAAAATACAACGGCTCATACATAGCATTTATATCGCTTTTTGATCAGCTTCACCTCTTGCTCTACTCCAGCCACAGGAAATTACTTAAAATAGAATCCGTCCATTTGTTGCTCCTTTTTTCCCTATGCTATATCATCTACTGACACCCCCCTGACAAGTCTTTTGATTCACTTGGCTCCTTCCTCCCCATGAAATCTCTAGGTAATACCGTCTATGGAATCCTTTCTGCCCTTCAACTGTGGCCAAGATGTGTCACCTGTATGAAGTCTATCAGTCTTGTAGTAAGAAAACATCTGCCTTTGGTTCCTGTTCTAGTCCTTGGCACAGACTATGAGGGGGTTTTAAATGCACATTGATGAATGAGTGTTCTCTGTCCTGTATAGAGGCATCTCTGATCATTTTTAAGGCTTTAAGATCACAGTGAATAATATTGCTTTTGAAATATTATTCCAAGTACACAGTGTGAAACAGAAATATATATATATACACATATTATATGTCTATAATTCATCTTCATTTTAATTATATTTTCTCTGCTTATTTCAAAAGTTGTTCCATGCTGCGACTAAAAGCAAAAAATAATGATAAGAATTTGCTGAAACTCAAGCAAGTTAGTATTTTAGACTACTATTCTCAATGAAAAAATAATCACTAAGTAATAAAGTTGGTAATGATTAAAGGATCTCCATAAAATGCATCAAAAGGTATGTCAAAAGTGTTGATAGAAACTGTTTCTTTTCCAATGTGATTTACTCACTACACAGCACAAATACATTCATGTAATGTTTAATTCAGCTATTGTGCTTGTACAGCTGAGTCATAAAATACATCACTTTAAATCATTTCTTCTCAGAAGTCTATGCTACCAAATGAAACAATTTTAAGCAAGTTGCATGGATATAATTTGACATATTTATTTCTCATTTCTTATAAGTTAGCTTAAATATTGGCACAATTTAATGAATATTACATATCTAATGTCAACATTTCAGGCTCTATAATAAGTTTCTCTCCAATACAAAATGTAAATAGTTGCCGGAATTAATCCTTTTATGTCTTGATGAATTTCCAAGTGATCATGAGCCTCCAGCAATGAAAATTTTACTGCCTACTTACTGTCTCAATCAATCCCTCAGAGATAATGATTATGTGCCTCTGACATCCAGATTTACAAGTACTAATTTTGAAGGAATTTTTTTCCTATTATTGCTCCATAAATGTAAATAGATATGCATTTGTGTATATTTCATATGTGTACTATATTTATGCAATTATCTAGAATTAAAATAAAAGATGTAAAAATCATATTGACTTTTTTCTGTACAACAGATTGTGGAAATTTTTATGGAAAGGTTATATACCTATACATTTATATTTATAAATAAATCAATGAGCTACACACAAGGACCAACTGAGGAAGGAAGCATAGCAAAAATCTGTTTAAACAATGTTGAATGACATTATTTATAAATTCTGTCTTTAATGTGCAATAAAATGGGAAAATATTAAGTTAATGAATTTGATAACAAGCCCATTATTACTGTAGCTGTAGCATGGTTCCTGTAGTTCTAAAGATTAAAGCTGAGCAACAGAAGGGGAAAAAAGTAGATCATCCATTACGCTGAGCACTTAATGATATTTTATTGCATTATTTATCAAATGCTATGGATGTTATTTGTACCTGCAAGCTTGACCTTAGCTAATCATAATTTGATGAATGTGTATATCATGAGGGCACTACGACAAAATGCTCTATTGTTTTATGAAGCAGGAACATGAAGTAGAACTGTATTATAAAATTCAGTAAGAGTATGGTTTCAAGATATTAATGCTTAGACACTTAGGTACTAGAGTGATGCTTATACTTCAGACAAGGCTGCTGAAATTTCTCCTTCAGTAATATAAATATTCAAGCCATATAGCTTAAATGATTCCTGCAAAGAAGTTTTATAAATGCAGTGGAAAGAATATAATAATATATTATTGATATATGAGAGTTCTCATTCTATTAGGAAGATGTGAAAAAATCAGAAGCTTCTTGCATTGTTATTTAGGAGTTTGTATTGAATAAGATTTGAAATATATACTTTGGAGAGAATATACAAATGTGATGAAGAAACCAATATCTACTGCATAATTTAAAATTTTATCATCCTTATAGAAAAAGAAAATGCAATGTGATTTCTGATACAAGAACAATTACTTCATTTTGTGTATTTTTTTCAGGATTTGGAATGAGAAGCTAGTTCATCACTATTTTTCTTTTCATATGTAAAATAGTTTTTTACATATAACAATGAAGTGATATTTTGAAGGAAGAATATATAACTTTTGGCAGTTCCTTTTATCAAAGCATGCAACTTACTTTACACATGAGCCGCCCAAAACTATCAAAGCATTTAAACTAAGAACTTTTTCCAAATTTAAAGTTCTTTCTATCAAGTTACCTTGTCAATCTTAATAATAAACTTCACTTATTACCAAGAATACATTTAGTCTTTCTCTCTAGTACAGAAAATGATTGTTGATTACACAGTAAATCTTACTGAATTTACTATCAAGATATTGTATTTCACAACTAGTAGTATGCAGTACTGAGAGATTTTCCCCTAAACATGGCAGTGAAAAGTGTATAGTATTTCCAAAACAAATAGTTTTTCTTTTCTGAATCGAATCACTGTTAAAAAGAAATCATGTTTTCTCTTCTCTGTCTTGTAGTGAAGAATAGTTCTACCTTCACAATGCCTTTGTGTGACTTGCTTTTGCCGCATCCAAGATGAGAGTATAGAAATCTTAAATGTAGCTGTGCAATTTGATTTGGATTATGAGTTCCTGGGGTCCCTGGGAGAGAGCTTGCACTTTTTAAAACGGCTTCATTTTCAACTTAGCTCCAAATTGCATTTGATGTTGCAGATTTAATTTCAAGTGTCAGAACCAAGCTCCATTGACCCACAGTCCACAGCAGCACCCCCAGACCCTGTTAATGCACAGCTTACTGTAGGCCACTAAACGTATTCCAACAGAGCTCAGCAGAGTCACAGTCTACACACGGAACTGTCAAGTTGTGGCAAGCTGCAGAGACTGAGGTGGTTTGTTACATACCATTATAGCTCTATAATTTACAAATACATTCTCTGTTGTTCTGGAGTACTACTGTTAAGAAACTATTATGTTTTCTTATGTACTCTAGTTAAGAAATAGATTTATTAGATTCAATTGATATGCTTTGGGTCTAATATTTTACATTTTACTTTGGCATAGAGGGCAATTCCAGATGAATACAGGCAATTTTTGGAAAGGAATAAATAAGCAATAGTGGAAATAACTTGTACATAAAAATTCATTTAATGTTTCTAAATCATGTAACTATTTTACCAATACTAGACAACATTTTTGAGGCAAATTTAATATTATAGAATAAATTTATGAATGAACACATTATCTTTTTTTTCAAAAAGAATTTAAAAGGTCCAGAATTTGAGGCTACTGGGTCACTTCACAATTTTCTCTTTTTTCCAATTTTGTAGAATGGAGTATTCCAATTTTGTTTCCCTTTCATAATTTCTGACAATTAGACAACTGTCAGTAAGGGTAGTCTTGAGTCTCAATGGTTTAAGAAGCTCTGGAGTGATATGGAAGGCAGGTAAAGAGTTATAAATAACTGCAGTCTGAAAAAAATACCAATTCCAAGAAATATATGAGACACCACAGAGTAAAGCATTTTCTGCTAATACAATTGGTACAGAGTATGGAACTCGATTGTGCCGATGCCTTCCTAACTCCAAGGAATGAAGCTGAAAGTGGAGAAGTAGAGAATACACATAGTAATAATGGGCAAGTACTGTACATATATAAAAATATACCAGCCTCATTAGAGAGAAAGAAATATTGATTGCTGATTGAAATGGAGGTATTTGTTCTTGTACTCAGCTGATAAGATCCAGTAGTCATATTTGTTGAGGAATTTGCAATGTAATCTATGCAGTAAAAAAGTTAGTGATTGTAAAGAGGATGTTGGAAAAAGTTGATTTGACTACTACTACAAGTTTTGTTATATATTAGTAGTGTTACATGTTATCTCCCTCCCTTCAATACTAATTATTCTGTTGATAAGA
This sequence comes from Cuniculus paca, assembly GCA_004365215.1. Classification (NCBI taxonomy): domain Eukaryota; kingdom Metazoa; phylum Chordata; class Mammalia; order Rodentia; family Cuniculidae; genus Cuniculus; species Cuniculus paca. Next base: position 4,398 of record RJWT010031797.1, on the reverse strand, counting down.
TAAGGATAATAACCTTCCTTATAGGTGATGATTAATTTCGGTAGTATGTGTCTGAATGATGATTTAATTTTATGATTATTGAGAATTTCTTTTTATCAATTAACAGTCACAGTATATGCTGCTGGAGAAACCAAAATAAAAGTCACAGTCTTGTGGGGGAAGAGCAACTAATTACTTAATTTTGGCATGTTTTAAACACTCTAAAGGCAAAAAAGCAGCACAGTGGGTAATAAAAACCAAGAGGAGATAATCAAAACAAGGGACTGAGGGAAGGTTTAAGGTGATAATCTCCCTAAGTTTTGAAGGATGTGTTGGAGTAAGACACACAAAACACTGTGTTTTGGGAAATTAAATTGCTCATAGTCTAGCATTACATTATATATTTAGTGTTTAACTTACAAATTTGTAAGCAAATAAGATGTGTAAATGTATGATTGAGTGCATTCTTTTTACCCGCAACGTAATTTATTTTGTTTACAATAATAGTTAGAAGAAATTCACCATTGTTTGAAAAACAATTTGTATGCTTTAAACGATGATATTAATAATACAAATATTACCAGACTTGTTGTTGGAATTATTTAAATTTTACATATGAAAGGCAGGTAAAGAGTTTGAAATAACTGCAGTCTGAAAACATACTATATTTGGGCAAATATAGTATTACGGTCATTGCAATGTATTTTAACTTATAATAAACTATGCAAAATAGTTTATGTTTAAAAGTGTTGAAGTATTTGAATATACACACAAAAACATAAAACAAAGTGTTTTCAGGTCAACTTTCACAAGGAAAGCATCATTAGTCTTCCAGAATTTGAGCCAGGCCTGGTGGCACACGCCTGTAATCCCAGCACTTGGGAGGCTGAGACAGGAGGTTCGTTGTGAGTTCGAGACCAGCCTGTGCTACAAAGTGAGCTCAACATCAGTTAATTTGGAAAAGTACTTTTAAAACATTTAACTTTTTATAATTACAATTGTGTGGTGTTTTCTAAATTTATTTGGTATAAGTTAATGAACAAAGAAATGACATTATTTACTCATCAAATACTTCTTTACCAAATACTCTTCAATGAAAATGCATAGAAGTGCATAGAAAAACTAGAAGTCGCTTCTCTACAGTATATAATTTGTATCACTTCCCAGTTGCAAACCAGCTAGTCCACAGTGTCTGATGTAAATTCATACAGCTGACATTTGTAGGTGCTGTGTGTACCGAAAGCAATACAAAGCATCATACAACCCAAAACCAATATTTCAGAGATAATGCAATTAAAGAATGGAGAGATGGGACCATTTTTCCAATAAAACACAATTAGCAAAGCAAAGGTGAAATTAAAGCACTTTCTATATTCTGTTAAATGTGAAATGTATGAGTAAATGTAAAATAATCAAACTGAAAACTCATTTCCTTTCAGAAGCATGGCAAGTTCTGTTGTTCACTTCCCCAAGGTTGATCCTCCCTTTCCCTGCTGGAAAGTGACTTTATTCTCTTGGCAACATAGCTAACTTCAGGGCTCTAATCATTAGTTCTCAGGAACGGCAGGGCTCCCTCTGCACGGTGTATGAAGAGTAATGTTAGCTGTCATGGCAGTTAGCCACAGGCATTTAGCTCCTGAGGATTACCAGCCAGTCCCATACTAGAAAGAAAGAATTGCCTCTTCTAAAATATCACTCCTGCCAACTGGAAATGCTGACTTAACTAGTCCCGGAGATCCTGCCCCACTTTTTAGGAATTAGAGTAGGAATTGGCATATTACCCAGTTCTAGACAATAAAGCATGAGATAAAATTTATTATGGACGTTAGCGTTTTCACTACAAAGATGGACCAAGAAGAAAACTCATTCTTTTGCCTGTAGGCTTCCTGAATGCTTTCTACACATTCCTCTCAGGATAGAGTAGTTGATCCTAAGTAGTCACCATGTGAAGAATTGGTTATTGCATAATAAGGAAACCACATGATGGCAAAGAAGAATGGAGCGGTTACTGGGTCAACTTGGGGAATGTATACTTCCATAGCTCTCAATTAATAAACAACATATAGCCATATGGGCGAATATTGTCCACCAGGCAAGCTGTCATTTCCTTTTCAAGGTATGTTAACTAATATAATAGATACCTATATATTTGGTAGTTGTAAATGCATCAATATTTCAGTTCTAATAACTAAGGCAATCTGAAATTAATGTATATTTTATAGAGGTTAAGAGAAGCATTGATTTTAGCCCACTGAATATATTCATTGTTCTGAAATACAATTACTAGATTATATAGCTTTCCATAATTTTTTATTTGATAGGCAAAAATAACTTATGTAACTATTTAGATGATATTTCAGGAGTGTGTTCTGCCATTTCCTTTTCACGTTTCTCATAGTTCTCTTTCCAAGACACTATAGGTGTAAAAGCTAACAAAACAAAAGAAAAAAAGGATGCTTCTGAATAACAAATGGATGACAGACACATTAAGTAAGTTAGTAAGGTTAAATAAGAAACATAATAAATGCCTTCTAGAAGGCAGACAGTCCAACTACTTTAGATGATAAAGATTTGTGATATAAGCCCTAGCCAGTTTATTCCCTATATACTGGGATACGTTACTAATTTAAGAATTATAAAGTAACAGATCATAATTTACAGAATTGAGTATGGAGAACTGGCTCATTAGAAAATGTTATTGCTATGATTTACTTATAATAAAAATGGGTCTGAGTTTACTTATCTTTCCAACCTACATGAGCATTCATAAGAAAACATTTTCATAGCTAAATCAATGCACATTTTTATGTCATGCTTTTAAACAAGCAAAGAAAAATTTGAACTCTACTGGTTACCCAAGAATTGTGCATCACCCAACAAATAAGGTAGAACTGAGCTGAATTATTAAAGCTTAGATGACATGTTCTAAAAATGTAATCATACTATATTCTTCCAGTAAAGTTTGTGCTTCGTTGTGCATCATTGACCAGTATGACTTTTATTATATACAGATTTGAATTCTCATAATTCAAAAGTGTAGGTGCCTTTTGGATTCATAATCCAGTGCACAGCAACTATAATACTGGAAAAAGTCCTTGATTTTCTTTCTCTTGAAATCTAAAGCACAGATTTAAAGTGAATGTCTTCCCAACACAGGCCCATCTGGTTCTTGAGTGTGCTCATTGGCAGTGATATATTTTACTGATGTGGTGTGTATTAATGTATTTCAGAGCTCAAAAAATAATGAAATTATTATAAGTAAACAGGAAGTATATCAAATAGTAATATGTAGAAACACTATCTCAAATTAACATAAACTTTTCATAAACTGAATGTTTTTATTTGGTTAGAAAAATTTCATCTCTACTAATTTTTTTGTTGTTGTTCTTTTTGAGACAGTGTCTTAGTATGTAGCCCAGGCTGGCCTTCAATTCATTGTTATCCTCCTGCTTCTGTCTCTCAAATGCTGGAATTACAGGTCTGTGTCACTGCAACCAGCATTATGTGTCAGGTTTTAAAAGAGTGAAATTATATCAGATACAGGAAGCCTAAAATTAATTTGTGGGGGAACATGAAAGATCAATAAAGATTAAAGATATTTTAAATTTTAACATAAAATTAAACTCGATATGAAAATAATTTAATGCCATTATTTAGTAATAAGAAATATAGAAAAAGTTGTATTAATTTCTTTACCCATTTTAGATACTTCTTCAAAATATCTCTACCAAGTACAGTGTTCTATTATAGGACAAAATACATCTTTTGGTTTCAAAGGTTTTTTTGCTTCTCATTCTCTTTTTATTTAACTCTCAGCAAAACAAAAATGAATTTCATTTCAATTACTTTTGCTTTCTTCTGTTTTTGATTAAAGCAAAGTTAAAAATTAGAACATAGCAAAGTTTACTTTTGCTCAATATTTTTGAAACTGATTATTCTTCTTCACACGTATTTGATCTCTTCCATTTGTGGTTCTAACTGGAGAGGATCAATATTATTAATATCACCACAGAAACATATTGAGAATCTTTCTATTCCTGAAAATTTAGAGAAAATAGATCAACTCCTCAAAAAAGCAGAAATCACTACAATTCATGCAATTGAAAATGGGAAATTTGAATACCCTATAAATATCCAGGGAAATGAATTCATTATTATAATACTCTCAAAAAACAAATCTTCAGACCCAAGTGTTGCCATTAAATAATTAACAAAAATTCTATATTGTCCCTCTCCTCAAAAATATTCAAAAAAGGAAATTACTTACCAATTCATTTGTGAAGCTATTATTCCCTTTATACCAAAACCAGACAAAGACAATATATATTTAAAAAGATAGTATTACTTGTCTGACAATATTGACACTATATATACATAGTTATCCTTAACATAATATTAGAAAATAGAATTCAGAAATAC
>RJWT010031796.1:0-14295 GCA_004365215.1 Cuniculus paca | reverse complement strand
ATAAGCAGTGAAATCAAGGCAGGAAAAGAAAAACTTACTAAGAAAAACCTAGGATCTGATGGATTCACTGCTGAGTTCTACAAGACCTTTTAAGACAGTTTAACAGCAGCCCTCCTCACACTCTTTAATGAAATGGAAAGGGATAGAATGCTTCCAAACTCATTTCTGGAAGCCATAAATCACTCTGATCCCCAAACCAAAGATCCAGTCAAAAAAGAAAACTACAGACCAATCTCAATGAACATAGGTGCAAAAATGCTTAATAAGGTACTGGCAAACGGAATGCAACAAATCATCTAAAGGATCGCACCTCATGATCAAGTAGGTTTTATCTTGGGATTGCAAGGATATTTCAACATATGCAAATTGATAAATGTAATATACCACATAAAAGGATAAAAATCACATAATCACAAATGGCTATACCAATAGATGCAGAGAAAGCATTTGAGAGTTCAATGCCTATTCATGATAAAATCCCAGTAGATAAATAGAATAACCTTGCCTGAGTCTGATGAAAGCCATTTATGACAAACCTATTGCCAACATCATATTAAAAGGGGAAACTTTCCCCTCTAAAAGGAGGAACAAGTCAAGGGTGTCCACTGTCAGTTTTGTTCAACATAGTACTCAAAACAGTAAACAGGGAAGAGAAAAAAAAGTATATACATGAATGTGAATATTAGATTATCATTATTTGCAGATCCTCCACTTAAAAGATCAAAGACCAAAAAATAAACACACACCACTAAAAGTCCTAGAATTAATAAGCAAATTCAACAATGCCTCAGGTTACAAAATCAACACAAAATAATAATGTTCCTGTACACCAGTAATGAACTCACTGAGAAAGAAATTAGGAAACACTACCATTCACAATAGCATCCAAAAAAAATTAAATACCTAAAAATTAACCTAACCAAGGAAGTGAAAGACCTCTATAAAGAAACCTATGGTACTCTGAAAAAGGAGATGTAAGAGGACATCAAAAAGGAAGATACCTCCTGTTTCTGAATAGGAAGAACTAATATCAAAATAGGTATTCTTCCAAAACACTTACAGCATTCCTCACAGAACTGGAGAAAACCCTAAAATTCATATGGAACCAGAAAAGACCCTACATACCAAAAACACAAGCAGAACAGGAGACCTCAGTACCTGATTTCAAGTTGTACTACAAGGCTACAGTGATTAAAAACAGCACAATTTTGTTGTGAAAACAGAAGCACAATTTTGGTACAAAAACAGACTTGTGGATGAGTGGAACAGAACAGAGGATGCAGAAAGAATCCCAGACATATTTAGCTATTTCATCATTGATAAAAGGGTCACAAAAATATGGAGGAAAGATAGCCTCTTTAACAAATCATGCTGGGAAAACTGACTATGCATATACTGAAGATTGAAGCTGAACCCATGTCTCTCTCCATATACTAAGCTAAAATCAAAATGGATCAAAGATCTAAATATTTGCTACAGTTTGAGTCTGGATATCCTCCCAAAGCCTCATGCAGTCATGGTAGCAGGCTTGTAGAATTTGTGATTAATTCATGGTCCAATGCTGGGATTACAGGTGTGAGTGCTACCCCCACCCCAGGGTAGGTGTGGCCTACATACAATATAAGGGACAGAAAGAGTCTTTCCACCTTCTCCCTTTTTGCTCTTGTTGCTTTTGCTGTCTTCCACCACCTTGAGCTGTTGCCCCTGTGCCATGTCACCCTGCCTTGAAGTCAGTTGATTATGAACTGAAACCGCCACAAACTGTGAGCTAAATAAACCTTTCCTTCCTTCATTTTGGGTGTAGGATATTTTGTCCCAGGAACACAGAATTTGGTACTGGAGAAGTGGGAGTTGTTAATGTGACTGTACATGACCAAGTGGTTCAGGACCTTTGTGAATGATTTGTGTGGAGAGTTTGGAAAGGTTTGGAGATGTCATCTGAAAGAGCAGTGCTGTAATACCTTAGACTGTTCTGTATTGGAGATTCTGGTTAGAGCTCAGAAGACCAGAAAACTGGTAAAGTTCAGACTCAGGAGGTTTCTGCTGGGAAGAAGGACTGCATTGGTTGTTGGAGTCCAGGTGATGTGTGTTATGGCTTGGCAAAAAGTTTGTCTGCATTTTGCTCATGTTGAGGGAATTTGCCTGAGAATAAGATTAGAGGTGGCGGACTAACTAATCTGGCAGAAGAAATTTCAAGGCAGTTGAAAGTTGAGGCTGTGGTATGGCTGTTGTTGGGGGCTTTTAGCCAGATGAATGTTGAGAATCAAGAGCACAGAGCCAGCAGAATGTTTTAAAATGTTGTGTTTGTGTCCAGAAAGGAAGCTCCATTAAAGCTGTGGACTAAAAAGATAGAGCAGAGATCTTGATTGCTGTGAAGGAACTGGAGAATAGAAAAGATGACCTGAGGGCATCACAAGAAACAATAGGACTCCACCCTTTGCAGCCTCAAAACTCCATAAGTGAAGGACTTTGCCTCAAGGAGAAAGCCACAGAGCACCATGTTCCAGAATGGCAGTGGCTACACTATGTTTCAGAGTGGTGGCAGTGTCCAGACCAGGATCAAAAGTGGCAGCAGCCGCACCAGGTTCCACAATGGTGGCAGCATAGAGAATTCATTCCTCAGAATCTGGTTCAGAGTGCCCAGTGATCCAGGTACTTGACCACTACAGCCAAGAAAGACGAGTCTGGCTACTGCTCCACCTGGCAGCAGACCTTGGCATCATCCATGTGGTACTGGTTTTAGGTGCATACAGAGTACAGTAGTTCTGAGGTTGAAACGGCTTCCACCCAGATTTCAGAAAAAGGTCTGAAAGCCTAGGCAGTGTGCCCCTGAAAGGGCAGTGTGTGAAACTGAAGGAGAAGCCAAAGGTGCAGTGGAGACTCCAGAAATTTAGAAAAGCCAGAATCGTGAATCATCTGAGGAAATGTGCAGGAAGAGAGCAAAACTAGCCCAAGAGAGAAGCCAGTGGAGCTGTAACCACTGAAAGTGTCATCGGGGCAGAGTTACACAAGTCTGTTGAAGCTCATAATTTGCCACAGATTGCTTTAGATGTTCCACATGGAACTATAGGACTTAATGTTTGCCCTGCTGGAGTTTGAACTTGCTTTGGTCCCAATCCTTTGTATCCTCCTGTTTGTACCTTTTGAAATGGTAATGTAAATCTCATGCCATTGAATGTTGGAAGTGTTTAGCCTTCTTTTCATTTGTACAGGGGCTCACAACTAACAGTTTGCCTTAAATGTCCAGAGGAGACTTTGGATTTGGACTTTTCAGCAATAGTGGAACTGTTGGGATTTTGGCAACGCTTGGAGATGGAATAAATGTCTTTTGAATAAAGGATGTGCATGAGTCTTTGGGGTCCAGGGGTGCAAAGTTTTGGTGTAAGTCTGGATTATGGAGGCTTTGAACACTACAGCCAAGAAAGCCTCTTGAAGTCATGGGGGCAGGCTTATAGAATTTTTGATTAATTCATGGTCCAATGCTGAGATTATAGAGTGGCTGTGGCCCACATGCAATAAATATAAGGGACAGAAAAAGTCTTTTCTCTGCACTTCTCCCTTTTTTCTCCTGTTGCTGTCTTCTACCACCTTGAGCTGTTGCCCCTGTGCTATGGTACCCTGCCTTGGGACTAGCTGATTATAGACTGAAACCTCCATAAACTGTGAGCTAAATAAACTTTTCTTTCCTTCATTTTGGGTGTAGGATATTTTTGTCTCAGCAATGAGAGAAAAGTAACACAATATTAGAACAGAAAACATTGAACCTACTGAAAGATAAAATAGGAAAAACTCTTGAAGTCATTGGGGTGGCAAGGGTTTTCTGAACAGAACACCATTTGGACAAGAAATAATGAACAGTAAACAAATGAGATTATATCAAATTAAGAGGCTTCTGCACAGCAAACAAAACAACCAATAGAGTGAAGTGACAAGTCACAGAATTGGAAAAAGTTTGCCAACTGTTCCTCAGATAGGGAACTAATAGCTAAAATATATTTTAAAAACTCAAAAAAATTAGACACCACCCAAAATAAAAGACACAAGAAATAGACAAGTGAAATGGACAGACACTTCTCAAAAAAAATTACAGTTGGCTGATAAACATATTAAAAAAAAGTTCACTATCCCTGGTCATTGGAGAAATGCAAATTGAAGTGATACTTAGAATTCACTTTAAACCCCCCCCCAAAAAAGTAAATTAAATCATAATAAATGGTGGCATGGCTGTGGTGAAAAAGTAACTTTTCTACATTGTTTATAAGAATGTAAACAAGTAAAATCATTATGGAAATGCAGATGGAAATTTCTCCAAAAAACTAAAACTAGAAATTCCATTTGACTTGGCTATTTCACTTCTATGTATCTTCCCCAAAGAGCTAAAGACATAATATTACAGAGCTACAAGTATGCCAGTGTTTATAGCAGCACAATTGATAAACGCTAAATCCTGTAAGTAGCCTGCATATCCATCAACAGACAAATGGATAAAGAAAATGTGTTCTTTACATAATAGAATATTAGTCAGTTATAAAAAAAAAGATAAGTTCAAGACATTTGTAGGAAAATGGATACACCTTGAAAACCTAATAACGTTAAGTGAAATAAATCAGACACACAAGCTTAAATACCTAATGGTTTCTCTCATTTAATCCAAGCTACAAATAAAGAGCAAAATTTTAAAAACTGGTAAGAAATAGGGAGATTTATCTTTTGCAAGTGAGAAGGGAACAGAACCTGAGGGCAGGGGACGGGAAAAGAAAAGGGAACATAAAAAGACTTAAAATGCATCATATATGTGTACCAACTACTCTGAATGAGTACAGACTTTGTATTTTGTAAACATGAAATAATCATTAAAATGGGAAAAGGGAATCTGGAGATGTTGGGAGGAAGGTGAGTGGGGATGGGGAATAAAAAGAATCAAGATATGTTCAATACATGTACCCACTCTCTAGGATGAATGTAGACATCAGGTACTTCAAACATATGCAAATAAAAACAAAAACAGTAACCTTTGACTTCGGTTGAGTTTCACATTTGCTAATTATGTAATCTTGAATAAGTTCTATAACCTTCCTAAGCCTCTGATTCCTCATCTATAAAATGGAGATGATCATTTCCTCATAAGGTTGTAAATATTCAAGAAAAGATCAACTATTTACAAATTGAGTAAGCACTTAATAAATGGTACCTAAATAATAGTGGTATGTCTTCTATGCTGCCATGATACATGCTTACTCATTTAATCCAATTGATGTTCCCCATAATGCTGTGAGGTAAGTAGAATGGCCTCATTCATAAATGAGTGACCAGATTGTGGGTGGTTCAGGGCCTCACTTAAAGTTACTAGCCCATAAGTGAATCTAAGCTTAACCCAAGCCATCTATCTTCAAATGTAGGATTTTCCTATCATTACCCTCATTAAAGCGTCTATAAGACTCCTTTTAGTTAGATTTCCCCCCTAACTTTGAGGAAATGTTTACATAGTGTTGTGTCACCCAGCAGGGACACACCCTTGAGTGAGGTAAACTGAGAACCCTTGATCTTGCGAGGTGTTATTTTAGTTAAGTCTTGAAGAATTCTTTTTTTTTTTTTTTGTAAATTCAGTAAGAATTTCTTGTGTATGGAAAACTTCATTTAAATATAAGTGAACTAATCATATAAGGTCATTTCAATAACTTTGTTTTCCTCCTCTCTTTTCCCCTCCTGCCTACACCAGGCTTTGGAAAAGAATTTAAGGACTTGGAAGCAGGCTATAAATCTCATGAGCTCCACCCAGACTCACATCTACATATAAAAAATTCTCTGATAAAAAGGTAATCATAGATACTTGGAAATTTTGAAACCATTTTTCATAAATGCATATATTACAGGAACTCTGTATATAAGGCAGCATCAGTAAGAAAACAGTAGGTCTACAGTATTTTTATATCTGTTTATTGGGACTCATTCATAGAATGTGGACCTCAGAGTAGAGGGCCTGCAAAGTGCTTTCAGGTGCAGTCAATACCCAATTGTTCTGATACTCATGGCATTCTTATGAGGTGGGGAGGTGGTACAGGCAGAAGGGAATACATTCTAAGAACCCTGGTAGATGCCTGAAACCATGGGTAGTAGTACCATGCTCTGTAAGTATTAACCTACACAAGTTTAATGCTTTTGACTTCTGAATTGAGCACTTATGCCCTGCGCCTATAACTTTTGCGGTTTGAGCTGTGATACCAAAAATAACACAGATTTCTAGAGGATTTGTTCCTACTATAGATCTTAGCAACCTGATCCTACTTTTTTTTTTTTCTTTTTGTCCAATTTCTCTGGCATATTTGAGTTGCCAGCATCGCTATGCTGATGCCTTCGGGCCACTGTTAAGTAAAACATGCTTTCTTGTAGACACTGTGATATCATTACAATAACAGTGGTTTTGATAACTGAGAGACTAATGCGTAGATATTGGAAACAATATAGATAACCTGGGCAGGGAGATGATTTACATCCCAGGAAGAATGCATGAGATTTCATCATACTTAGAATAGTGGCATACATTTTAAAACTCATGAATTGTTTATCTTAGGGATTTTCTGCTTAATATCTGGGCTCATGGTGCAAGCCTATAATCACAGCATTCTGGCAGGCTATGGCAGGAAGATCTCAAGTTCAAGCCCAGCCAGAGCAACTTAGCAATTTAGACCTTGTCTCAAAAACTAAAACAAGGGGATAGAAATGTAGCTCAGTATGAAGGCTCTGGATGTACTTCCCAATACCACAAACAAAAAATTCCTCTTAATATTTTCAGACTTCAGTAGACCATGCATAACTAATACCATGGATAATGGGGGACTACTGTGTTTTATTTTTTAAAAATTGAGCTTTAGATTAAGTAATATATTTAAAGCATTGGGGCTCAGATTTTATTATAACCATATTTATCTAGCCAAACCATTCTGCACTAATTGAAGTTCATGTAATTTATAGGAGAAAAATAGTTTACTCATATGAGGAATATAATTTGTATCATGTTATCATTATCTTCATCTTAGAAGTTAATATATTAAAACAACACTGAGATTCCACCTCACCCTGGAAAGAATGGCTATTGTTAAGAAACCAACCAATAACAAATGCTGGAGGGGCTGTGGGGAAAAAGGAACACTTCTCCACTGTTGGTGGGAGTATAGACTGGTGCAACCACTATGGAAATCTGTGTGGAGATTCCTCAAAAAACTAGGATTGGAGGTCCCATTTGACCCAGCTATTCCCCTTCGGGATATCTTCCCAGAAGCATTAAAAACATCATACCACAACAATATATGTGCACCCATGTTTATAGCAGCACAATTTGTAATAGGTAGATCTTGGAAACAACCTAAATGCCCATCAACTGAGGAATGGATAAAAAAGATGTGGTATTTTTATACAGTGAAGTACTACTCAGCCATAAAGAAGGTTAAACTTGAGATTTTTATAGGAAAATGAATGCAACTTGAGACTATACTTGTAAGTAAAATAAATCAGACACATGTGTAAGCATCATATTGTCTCACTAGTGTGAGAAACTGAAAGAAACTATAGATGATAGTTAAGATATTTATACTACTGATTTCTCTGAGAAAGGTTTGTGCTAGTATTGTTTAGACAATTAAATGCAAATATCTTGTACTCTGAGTAAATGATTTGAAGATAGCAATACTCAATGCATATATCATTGTTACCCTCTATCGTGTTTTGAAATTTTGTTTTTCTCTTTAAAATAAAATTTTCAAAAAGGAAGAAGTTAATACAATCTTAACAAAATTATTATTATTACTATTATTATTATTGGTACAGGCAATCAAACTCATGACCTCATGCTTGCCAGGCAGGTGCTTACGCCGCTAAGTCCCCAGCAACAAAATTATTTAAAATAAGTATAGTAGCTTCATAGAATTATATATAAGAATTTAAATATCTCTGCCTTTAAACTTTGTAATGTGATTGAGAAAGTGCTTTAGAGTATTGAGTTGTTTTCTGCTAACATTTCTGTTAAGTTCTATACTATATTTTATCACAAACATAAAGTTTTTAAACTTGTATTTCTAATGATTAGAAATGTGATTTTGGAGACTGAAGGTATAGCTTAGTGGCAGAGCACCTCTTAGCATGCATAAGGCACTGGATTCAATCACCAATACAACACAAAAAAGAAAAAGGTGAAAAAATACTATTTTCTTAATGATTGATGTTCATATTAAGCATTCATGTACTCTGGTATACAGGTTTGGGTTTGGAGAGAATTGAAAATGTTAAGAATTGCAAAGTAATTCTATTTCTGTTCTATTTCTGTTCTATTTCTGTTGCGACGTTGGAAAAATAATATAAACCATATATTGGGCAAATCAAACTATAAACGTCTGTTTTCCTCCAGTTTCACATATTTCCATATGGTGTTTTAGCTCTGTCTTTATTTTCATCTTTCAGGCCAGATATCCATGAAATCAGTGGAAAGTTATTTCCTTCATCCAGCCTACAAATACTCAAGGAACACACTACAAGAGACCATATCCACCAATCAGATGAACAGAAATTTGAAAAACCAAATGGATGCAAATTTTCTGAATGGCTTAATAAAGAAAATTCTGAGAGACCAAGTTTGCCTTTTCATAGTGATGACAGTTCTGCACCTGCAACAAGAGTGGACAGAAATGAAATAATCTCACCATCTTCATTGTGCTCTTCGCATTTGAGAACTGTTGGATTAAAGCCAGAAACTGCTGCCCTCACCCAGGAGCAAAATATGGGACAAAGCTACTCTGAGAACTCTCTATCCAGGGAACATATTATTCACTCAACTTGCAGATCTGAAGGTTGTCACATGCCAAATTTTATTTGCCCGAATCTACCACCTCCCTTGCCACCAAAGAAATATGCTGCAACCAGTGTGCCACAGCCAGAGCAGAATGAATCTATATCTGATGTCAAACTTACAGACATGTTTATTAAAAGTACTTCTGGTCTTCCAAAGCACAATTTAAGGACAACTTCAGAACCGAGTTTAGTAGCAAGTACACATGTGAGTGATGAGAGATGTAAAGAAACAGTTCAAGTTAAACAGCCTGTTGGCATCCCACAAAACTACCCAACCAACTCTTCAACTTCGACTAATAAGTTTCCAGCAAATACAGGTGCAGTTGTTGATGCACTTTGCCAACCAGAACTAGGCTCTGGTCCAGTGAGCCCCGATGAAGCAGTTTCACTAACTACCTATTTTTCAGTTGATAACTGTATGACTGATACATACAGATTGAAATACCATCAGAGACCCAAACTCTATTTTCCAGCAAGCAGTGACTTCTGTAATAATTCACTATCTCAGAGTGAAAGACAGGTGGGACCTGTGTTACAAAGCGATCTTGGTTCGAGCCGCCCTGCCGAGCAAGGATATAAACCTGGCCTACATTGTAATAGATAGGTGATGAAATCAGCAAGCTTACCCTCCAGCTATTAGAGTATAGTGTATCTATTGATCAGATCTAGTGACACATAAAATTAAAACCCATGGCTTTTTAAAAATCATGAATCATGAATTAACTTTGTGTGTGGGAGTGTATGAGCACGCACACTTGTGTGTCTGTACACACTTATTTTACTTTTTGATGATCAATTTAATGGATGGTTTAGAAATTCCCTTTGAATAGTTTTGCATGCCTTGAAAAATGGAAAATCAGAATAATTCATTTGCCATATGTAACTTTTGAATAAGAACCATCCCCCTATTAAGTGGCTAGTAGACCCATAAGTATTAAACCAACCAGAATTTGTGTATGTATTGTTTAACTATGCTATTTGAAAAATGCTGGGTGATCGTTTGTCTAGTTAAAGCAGTATTGGCTTTTTGAAGAGCACTTTCTAATGGGTGACCAAAAGAGGGCTTCACCCATTTGTTTCTGACTTCTGTGATAGTCTACCACATATGATCCCTCCCTTCAAGTGTCTTAAAAAACCTGACCCATGAATTTGATAGCATTTAGGGGAAAATGCCTTAATAACAATTTTTAAATTAAAATGTCAGAGTCAGGAAGGACTAACTTTGCTCTTAGAACTTTTATCTTCAGAATATCTAATTAACATAAATTAGGCCTTTGACTATTTTATGTATTCATAAATACTACAACCATGTAAGGTTAACTTTAGTGTATTTATTTATCTTGTTACATTTTTTTCTAATTTTATATGAAATGTGAAAGGTTTTTATTTTGGTCGACTGTGGGCTGCTAATAACCAGTGTTAGGAATTAATCTTGGACCCTCTTTTTGGGGCTATCACTGTTAACTGCCTACATTTCCTCTACTCTAATCTTACTTGCTCATTGGGTTGTCAATTTATTTTATCTTCTGGGTTTCCAGGATAAATTTCTGCCTTTAGATAGAGATTTGAATTTTAATGAAATGTTTAAATTGGGCATCTTTCCCACTTTTTCTCAAATGGTAATTTTATCTCAACTACCTTCATGGAGAAGGCTATATTTAAAAACTAAAGGAATTTTCATTATTATGGTGAACTTATAAGTGAAAATAACTTACTTTAATGGCCTTATTTCATTAGTTGTCATTTTATTTTGTACTAAGCTGATAAAATAATTGTAATTTAGAAATTTTATAATGTCTACACCAGAAAATTGAGAATTTTATAAAGTTTTCTTTACATTCCTTTATAGACTTTATAAATATAACTGCATGAGTCATTAAACTAGTAAATTTAGTATTTTGAACAGTTCCATAAATTGCAATAAAATATTCTAAAATATAAGTGGTTAAAAATGAATACTTTTAAGTAAATAGAAAATAATTGGTTATAAAAGTTTAACCATGCCCATTTATCAAATCTTGGTCAAATTTTATCCCCCCTGTAAAAAGCTCTCTGCTAGCCTTCTCTATGAGTTGGTGATTATTACTATTCTTGTAAGGCAGAAATACTTGAAAAACAAACTAAATTTTATCTTTTAAGCTTATTAAGTTTTTAGAGTGGAGGTCTTGTAAATAATGTAGTTTGTAAAATTGGTTTTTAATTACTGCTTTTATGACATTGTACAGTACTAGAAAAACTGGCTTAAAGCATTTTTAATAGTTTCCCAAAACTTCTCTGTAGATTATTTTAATTTCTATTTTATCCAAGTGTTCAGTTGGAACTATATTATTTGAAACATGATTGCTGTATTTAAACAGGAGTGTCATCTTTTTAACGGTGTACTATCTAGTTAAAGCCTCCTTAATCATGTACCAAACTAGAAATGACCATTTTTCTGTTGACTCATACTCCTACTGCAGATTCAATATATGTTTACTAATCATTCAAATATAAAATTTTTACTTCTAGGGTGCCTATTTTTATAGATGTTTTCATGGTATGAACTTATAACTTTTTAAATAATGCAACCAACAATTGTTATAATGTTTAAAACACGTAAAATACTATATTTTCATGTGAAATGCTTCTTTTGGTTCTGAATTTTAATATGGCTGGATGTTTCTTTGAATTCATGAACTATATTCCCTCTCTCATATAAATATTTTTACAGGAAATGTGAATCAATTTAAAGTTAAGGGTATTTAGAATTTCACAGGGTTTTCCTAAAGTAAAACTCCAGTACAGTCTAAAGCACAGCTCCTAGTGAAATTGGCAAACTTTCTATAAACAATGAGATAGTAAATGATTTAGGCTTTGTGGACCATGTCTTTGCCAGAGAGCTCTGCCCTTGTATTGAGAATAGCATTTTTTTTGGGTACCGGGACTTGAACTCATGACCTTGCACTTGCTAGGTAGGTGCTTATGCTGCTGAGCTATATCCCTGGCCCTGTCCTTGTATTTGAAAGCAGCTGCCAACAGTAGGTAAATAAATAAACATGGTTAGTTTCCAGTAAAACTTTACGACCACTGGAATCTGAATTGCATATGGTTTTCATGTGTCATGAAAGGCTTTTGATGTTTTCCAGTCCTCTTAAAATGTGAAACCTCCGCTAAGGTCAAAGGCCTTCCTATTCAAATAGGCAACAAGCCACATTTGGCCCAGTGGCCCTGGCTTGACCTTGTCCAAGGGATCATTTATACTACATACACTCACCCACTGTAAATACTATGCTGGTCTCTCTCCAAATGTATTCCTGTGTTGTTTACAGACTAGGTGTTAGGAGCTCTTTACATCCTAAAACTTTCAAATTAACAGACCCCTCAAAACTGTCCTCACAACTGTTAATAAGCCAATTCATTTCAAATGGAACTATTGAAAAGTCATTTTACTTATATAAAATCAAGTATGTGAAATTGATAAAAGATTTTATCAGATTAAAATCATACTGATTACTCTCGATGTCTGTGAATTTTCTGGGTATCCCATTTACACACTAAAAATGGCACAGTTCAATGGGTACATAGGTTAATGTGGGATAGTTTCAACCCCACCATTTTTGTATACTAGTCATATAGAAGTAGTATGAAAGATTGGCTCGTGTGATTATTGAAACTCATAGGTCCTGTGAGCTCCCGCTACAGACTAGACACCCAGGAAAGTTGGCAGTCGTTCCAATCCAAACCTGAAGGCCTCAGAACTAGATGTCTTTGTGACCTAACAGTAAGATATGTGAAAACTATTGGTCATATTAACCTCACCACCAAATAATTTTATACAATAAACCCAAATTGTTATATAAGTGAACATTTATTAGGCAACATAATTAGTAAGTAGCACAAAAAACAGGTCATATAATTATTTAGTGAAATCCCAGATGGTTCAACCACACCTTCAAGGAAGATTCTCTTCAGGCAGATGAAATATCCCCAAGGTAAAAGTTGTTTTTTTTTTGGTACCGGGCATTGAACTCATGACCTCGTGTTTGCGCAGGCAGGCACTTAAACCACTGAGGTAAATCCCCGGCTCCCAAAGGTAAAAACTTTATGGTCATCAGGTCAATTATAATCCTCAAAAATCAACTCCAGACGTGATTCTAGTAGTAAGAGCCACTATGAATCATGGGGGTATAAAGTTTACCAGATTTCATATCTTATTGGGAAAAGAACAACCCCCAAATATTTCAGACAGTTCATACATATCAAATGGCCCTGATTTTAGTGAGGAGTCAATTTCTAATATCCATTAAAGTTTTTTGTGCTCAAGGGACTAGCTTCCCAAGCGATTCTACAGTAGCTGCTTTGCATGTGGCTTTTCTATTAAAATGCTTTTCTATTAAAATCTGATCACCCTTGGAATGTAAATTTTTAATACTTTTTTAGTTGGTACATGTTTTCAGTACATAATGAGTATATTATGGGATGATATGTAAATCCTTACTAAATAACATAAGATTTTTAAAAAAGAACAAATGTCAGGCTCCCTGAAGAATTTTTGTTCCCTGCTGTGTCAAAAATAATGCTTAGGCAACAGAGCTCCAGTATCTGTTGAATTGAGTATCACAACTGACATCGTTCAAATACTTAACAAAGTCACAGGCATTATAAAAATGTTACAGTTACAAGTATACTTAATACAAGAGTAATAAGAAATAGGTTTGAAAACTTATTTTAGGGCACTCGAGTTTAAAAGGAATTAAGGGGTGGCATACATTCTGACACCTATTTCTTCTAGGTCTGTGTATCAAGCTATGATCCACACATGTTTTCCTAAGTCACAATCTAAAAATTAAATTTTTAGAGCCAATACATTGTGGGTTTATATTTTCTGTATAGCTTTTGTTATTTATAGTCTTTATGCCATCTGAAAACACTTCATGTCATCTCTCAAAATCCCTTCTAAGTTGCTTTTGAATGTGTAACTCTCACCTCATTATACACCATATTATATCAAATTAAAAACTGTCCTTTAAAATGTTAATATTAATTTGAAAAATTTTTATACATGAACCAATCGACCTAGTTCTAAGTTATCTATAAGTGTGATCATTACTTGTTTAATCATTTTTCAATAAGTTAAAATGTTAAATGTGAGGCCAGTCCCTTAGAAGTTGGAAATTCTGCTGTGACATAATCATATCTTCTTTATTCAAGAAATTTGTAGTTGTCATCAGAATTCACTCCAGGAGCCAGCTTCCTGAGATATCAGCAAACCACTCTGTAAGAAAGGAGTATTTGTCAGCAACATTTCCTTTCCTTTTATTTCTGTTTTAACACTTTATACCAACCTCTGAAACTCCTGATTGATTTTCCTATTCCTAAATGACTTACATAATATAAGCAAAAAAAAGCCTAGACCATTTTTTCAAGTCTTCTATTTTCTAACTGGAAGGACACTGAAAGAAAAATCACTGTCCC
>RJWT010031795.1:0-14279 GCA_004365215.1 Cuniculus paca | reverse complement strand
GCTCTAGATGGTCCCCGGTGGCAGGATGGTGAGAGGATGAGAAAATGAAGAAGAGTCAAAGCTGGGATTAGGCAGAGCCCTTACTCTCCCCATGGGAGAGAAGGAACTGCTCAACCACTGTAGCATGTTTATTTATATACTCCATACACTGCAGAAGAAGAATGTCAATTTCAAACCCACTGCCTAGCTACTTGTTTGCCTGGGTGGCCTGGGCCCCTTGCCTTCTTGAAGCTGGAAAAGCTTGTTTACATGGCTTGTTTTGAGCGTTCTGTGTTTTCAGGGCTGGTCTTGCTTTAGCCCTGCACGTGATCAATCTGTAGCTTCTATGGCTTCCTACAGAGAAACAGTTCATGACAAAGCAGGGCGGGCAGAAGGCAGCCAACAGTGGAACAGCAAGCAGCAAGTAGCAAGCAATAAGCAGCGAGTGGCAAGTGACCACAGAAACCCTTTTTCTGTCCTTATATTCTAGCCATTCACACCCAGGGTGGGTCTTCCCATTTATGCACACTTAGAACTATGCCAAACCAGTCAGTGGACTAATTTAGCAATCATACACTCTTGATCCCAGCATCACAGTTTAATCCCAGCGTCACATACTCTAGATTCAGCCACCTCTGAAAAGCTCCACCTATGACCACATGAGGCTTTCAGGGGGGTGGGGCATCTCTAGACACAAGTCCTAACATTTACTTTCTTATCATTGTGTTTTGTTTCTTTCATTCAGTGAACATCTGTCTTGGAGTTAGGATCCTTACAGATCTCTGGTAATGTCTCTTCTGTACTGTGCATTATATCACGCATGAGATTAAAAAGATAAAACTTAACATTCACCAATAAAAACATTAATAAAATGAACTGTATTATTTAAAATGGTCATACCTCTTTCATCTTTTTCTGATGTACTGTTGTCATACAATTGTGACCCTTACTTCTTCAGCTTCTAAGGCTCATCCTTGCCATTAATGTTAATAGAAAACACTTCAGCCATCTGTAGTTCTAGGATTTCTTATGTGCTTTGCTCTCAACTCTTTCTGTGAACCCTAGGTCTCAACTGTGAGATTTTACTCCTTCTAGCTGCTGTCCTATTTTGATACAGATTGACCCCAAACATGGTAGTAATTAGGGCATAATCAAAGCACAGGCACAGGCGGGAGAGAGCAGGACAGAGATATGACACATATTTAAATCTAAAACCTTAAAGATGTTGTTTTAAAACATTCCATTTTAAGTGAGTTTGACTGTTGTAACAAAAGCAGCATGACTTTGGCATAAAAACAAGCATATTAACAAACAGAACAAGGAGAGATTGGAAATAAATCCACATATTTAAGTTCAAATGATTTTTAGCAAAGGTGTCAAGAGCACACCATGGACACACTGTCTCTTCGACAACCAGTTTTAATAAAGTTGAATATCCTCATGTGACAGAGTGAAATTAGATTTTTTCCACATGCTGCAGACAAAAATCAACTCAAAACAATTGAACACTTATATATAAGATCTGAGACTCTAGAGCCACTCCAGGAAAATGTAAGGGATAGCTCTATAAAATTGGCCAGGGTAATGATTTTTTAATATGACCTCAAAAATACATGCAATAAAAGCAAAAGTAGACAAGTGGAATCCCACCAAAGCAAAAGACTTCTTTACACCAAATTAAACAAATCAGACAACCCATGGAGTGGGTAGAAATATTTTCAAGCCATTCATCTGAATTTGCGTTTTATTAGATTGTCAAAAATACCCTTACACTCTCTTAGATTTTGTTTCTTTATTTGTAAAGTAACTTAGTTACTAGAATTCTAATTTTCTTTAAAAGAGTCACATATTATAATTCTATGGAGTAAAATTGATCAGAAAATCAGCTGAATTATGGTAGGTAATTCTTCATTTCTTATAAGGAATGGAATAAAGGCTAAATAGGTTACAAGAAGAGTATGAAACTTTAAAAAGTGTCTGTAACCTCATCTATCTATGATTTAATATAAATCCCACCCCAAGATATGACATTTTAAGGTCAAGTCTCTGATTTTAAATTTACTACTTTGCGTATTGCTCTAACTTCATGTTGGAACATGAAGAGAACTTTCTAATATGTTCAGACTTTCAATGTCAGATCCAGATTCCATTATCATTATTTTGGGCATGATAGCATCATTTTAAGTCTGGAAGTACAATAGCATTTGTGATTTTACTTATTCTGATGAAACTAGTAGAAAAATACCCTTTTACAACTTTATTAATGACTTTATCCCAAGATGGGTCAGTTCATAGCACAAAACTTTGGGTAGGAGGTTGATGTGATAGGATTCTGGTTAATAGGCTTGCTAAAAGCAAAAGATTAAAAGTATGGTTAATTCAAATAATTCAAAGGAAGAATAGTTTTCATCTCCTTGTCTCTGCTTGTTTTTTGTTCTCTGATAACTGTCTCTTCACTCATAAACACATCAGGTTCATAAAAACAAATACTTCTTTGTCTTTATCTTCAATTTCTTCTTGTTTAGTTACTTTTGAGAGGTGAAACCAAGCAAGTAACAATAAACTGAAAAAAAGATCTGAAAATGAACTTCGCAAATTAAGAGCTGCTCCATGAGATTAGGTTCACTGTGTGTTTAAACAAATTCATGATTCATTAACTATGACCTTTAACAATCAAATAAACAAAAAACATGCTCTCCAAGGCATCCATTAGCACATTGAAGTGCATAAATCACTAACCATGTGACTTAGGGCTTAACCATTTGCCAAACAGCTGTTTTCTCAGTTCAAATAATGAAGAGAAAAAACAGCTGAAGCCAATTAGTGGACAGGCATTCATTTCCAAATATCTGAGACAGTTGAGTGGTTTATTTTGCAGGCCAGATATGTTGTCACTCACATTCAAGAAAGAAAGCTCCTTTTACAAAGAAAAATTTGAGGGTTTTACATTAACCCTTGTTTGTATTGGGCTGTCCTCCAAAGAGCAAGCATAGAAACAAACAAACATACAAACAAACAAATAGCTAATTAAGATCAAGTATCCTTGGAAGCAGTGCAGTAGATCATTTATTTAGAATGACGTGTTTCTTTGCTCACTGAATATTTTAAACATCAGGAGGACTGAAGAATGTGACCATAAAATTCTAGTGCAAAGCAAAATATCTAACTTCAAGCAGAAGTTGTGTTTACAAAATAGAAGTAATCAAAAAGAAAGAAATTCTAGAAAAGACAGCATAGTCTATGTGTTATGCTGAAAGATGTATTCTCACTCAGGAAAAACCTAAACACATACAACTTTAGGTTGAAGACCATTGTACTGACTGCAAAATAACTTAGTCATTTTTGCAATAAAGCATTTTCTGTAGCTTCTACTGCTACAATAAGGACATAATCTGGAACTTCCTTTGCTGTCCCAGTTTTAAAAACTAAATTAATTAATGTCAATCACCAATAAAATTGATGAAACATGACTGATTTTTCCTCCAAAGAATCATCACCAAGGAAAATACTAAAACGCAATCTTTCTTCTTAGATCAGGCGAGAACAGGTGCACTCAGGATGGCATGGCTGTAGATGAAAACAGTCTTTCTTTAAAGAATGTCTTGATGTAGGGGTTGCAGTTAGATGAGTACATTCTAACTGGGCTACTTACTATTTAGGCAATGGCAACTTCAGAGCCTTCTGAATCTCATTACTTCTTTCTCATAGCCTTCTAAGTTTGTGTTATAAAAGTTAAATAAGATTTTTATTTTTGATGAAGTCAAAATACTATAACATGAATATTTCTTAAAGCTCTATTCCTACCTAATGAAAGGTATAAATATATTTTTTAAATCATTGAAACTTTCCTGTTGTAAAATGAGCATTCAAAGTAAATAATAGCTATTTTCATCATTGATCATGGATTATGTCATGAATTTTCTGGATAAAACTGAGACTTTATAAGTGGAAAACAATGAGTCAATCATTTAATAAAGTCACAAGCAGTTTAATCTTCTAAGAAAAGACATGATTTTGCTTTTTTGGGAGGAAACTGCCTCTCTGGAGCTATGTAAATAATTATGCTGACTTGAAAGTAGTAGTAGTACCTGTTGTCCTTGAAAGAATTTAAGGAGGATGCAAAGGAGAAAGGGATGAAAAAGTGGAGAGGGGATGGAAAGAAGATGAAAACTAGGAATTAAGATGTATTATGTACTTGCACCAACTCTGTGCAAGGAATGTAAACATCATGTACCACAAACATATAGTAACAAATTTTAAAAAATACAATCGTTTTAGGAAAAATTTTAATCACTCTATTGTGTTAGGTTAGCTTTTGCCAGTGGAGGCCTGGGAGAAATTCCTCTTCCAAAATATAGAGATAGGATATTGACACTTTGAAAGACTAGACAGTTTCATTGGCAATAGTTCTAAGAGATGGAACTCATGGAGAAATTAGAAAACCGTAATTTTGAGGGGAAACATGGGTATAAAGGCTGAGCTTTAGGTGTGAGCGAGAAGCAGTTGGGCAATCCTAATGGGAGAAGGCAGGCATGTTATTATCAGATCATGGCGAACAAACCTGCAGTAGGAAGAAAAATTAACCTTATCCCAGGGAATGAGAAAGTCAGGGGTCAAGGAGGCCAGGGAAGAACCTTGGGATACCTATACCACTGGGGCAACCATATCTCACTCCCTAAAACAGAATGTGAGTTGCTACTTTGCTATGCCTTGGCAGTGATGACTGTTCACAATAAAAAGAGAGAACCCTGACCACACAGTTCAGTATGGATGTCATCTGAGAGCACCATGTAGGTTTGAATGCTCTAACCCTGCTTTATTCTTATAATGGGTTACATCTTGACAAACCTTTGTTCCTTCTCAGATACGGGAAAACTATGTTTAGTATAAACAGGAGACTCAGAACAGTTGAGCAAATTTTAATCCAGTTCATTTCCTCTCTAACCTTAAGTTTCTGCCTCAGAGCTTTCTTGCTTTTCTGCTATGGTTCTCTCTGCTTTTTCCCTCTGGTTTCTAGTTTCATTTCACAATGTTCGTGTATGTTGGTTGTTACATGTGAAGAGCACCAGTGCCCAGGTGTGTGGCCTGTTCATTTTGCTTAATGGCTCTGGCCACTGCTGTCGTGCGGGCTCAGATAGTAGGGCTAAAGGCCAGGGAAGGAGGAGGTAACTGTGGACACAGAAGACTCACTGCTAAGTCACATCTGGGTGGTAGGCAGGCGACTAAGGATGCCTCCTTCTGCTCGAAGTTGAGTATTGGTGAAAATGAAGGCACTTCTACTTTTTGCCTTGTATCTATTTTGCTCATGAGCCTTTTTTCTTTTGTCTTTTTATTCATTGTGGGTTTTTAGGTTTTCATTTTCAATTTGTCTCCAAATTTGATGTGGAAATGATATTATCGAGCAATTTCTGGTAAATGGTTCATCCATATTTTTGCTTACCTTTTAAATTTATGTTTTGACATGTGGAGTATTCTCTCTTTATTTAAATTTTGAAGGCATTCTCTATTAAGTATATTAACAAAGTATAATTCTAATACTTCTGTATTTTCCAGATGAAGAAAATAAAAATATCTTTCAAAATATACAATGCAAAAAAAGATTAAGAAAAAATATTATTTAAGTGGCAGATAGCAGATAAATACTACCATAATATATCAAATGATTCATTCAGATTATAAGATAAATACAAAAAATTGTAAAATAAACTGAAAATTTAACAAAAATGAATAACAAAGAAATGCGTTTTTTATAATAATTGTAATTCCAATAATCTTTTTATTGAATTCACTGGTTGTTATTGCATAAGAGGCTTCCATAAAATTTGAAAAATTAAATTTTTCCAAAGAATTAAAAGAAAAAACTATTGTAAAGAAAAAAATTTGGTTCATTTATAAGATAGTAGTTTACTTGTTTAGGGTACTTATAATACTTGTTGAAAAGATTTTTGTGAAGGCTCTATTCTTGTTCATTTTTAGAGGAATATAATATTTAGAAGTCACTAGGAAAGCAATATAAAATCATATGGACATTTGTATTATGAGTCATAAATCTCTCAATGTGAAAATTTATTTTAGAAATATATATTATAAACATGATTGAATTATTTAATGTATTATCTATAATAAAAACAAGTAGAAATTATTTATTGTATTATGGGAAATTATTTAGCACATTATTTTCAACAGTAAAATGGAATATTATATATCTATTGAAATATTATTTCTAAAATATTTATAAAATTGACAGAAGTAGAAATTATACTAGCAATGTTGTATTTATTAACTTTCCATTAATATGTCACATTTCTTTAGGTGAATACCTTAAAGAGAGGGAAGGTTTATTCAGGCTCATATTTTCAAAGGCTTCAGTCCTTGACCAATTGTACTATTGCTTTGTGCCTGTAGTGACCCGGTCTATCGTGGAGAGAATTCATGGAAAAGCAGGCCCATTTACTTCGCAACTGGGTGAAAAGAGAGAAACAGAAAGAGAAATTGCTGGGGTCTCAAAATTCTTTTGAGGGCATCCCTTTAATGACCTAAAACCTTACTCTAGGCCTCACGGCTTAAAGTTTTTACCATTTCCCATAGTGCCACACTCTGGGGAACAAGGCTTTCACACACTGGCCTTTGGGGAGCATTTCATATCCACACCATAGAAAATTTCAAGTAAACATATCAAATGTAAAGTGGAATGCACAGTCTATTGAGTTATGTAAAACTGTGTTCATGTAAGAAAGCATTGCCAATAGAAACAGTTGTACGTTGTTAAAAAATTCATTTTATTGCATTTGCTTTGATTTTGTCCAATTTCTTTAATTTGTATTTTCCAAATAATTAATATATCGTCTTAACATTTTTATTAGTACATGTTTGACCTGTATCATGGTTATGGTCATCACAGGGAATTCGTACATATACATAACACAACCTAATTCTTTTTACTTTCCCTTTCCCCTGCCCCCCTTTCTCCTTCATTCACCTCTTGGTTCCTTCGCATTTACAAAAGATTTATCTCATTGTTGCTTATTATCTATCATGTATTTCACCGTTTATTTATACTTTTGGGTTCCTCATATAAAGGAAATCATGCAATATTTATACTTGTGTGTCTGATTTATTTCACTGAACAGTATTGTCCTAAGGTTCAGTAAGTATGTAGTGTTTGTCTGTGAGCACAGGATTTCCTGACACGTGTCTTGCTGTTTCCTTTAGGAACCAACATCTTTTACTGAACGATTTCCTCATCTTCATCAGAAAGTCCTCATAATGAAACTGTTAGGATTTAGAATTCACCGCACCATTTAGCTTGCTTTTGTAAGAATTTCTCAGGGATTCCTTTCTCCTTCATTAGGGAAGATGCCTTTTGTGCATTTGAATGTGTGTTTGTCTATGTGCTGCCGAAGTGAGCACAATGTGTGTTTGAAGATTGGGAAAGAGTTATTTGGGATTCTTGTTTTGGTGTTTGCATTTGAGGATAAAAGCTTCAAAACAAGATTCTTTGTTAGAAAAATCTTCTTTTGGATTCCACTTAAAAGGCAGAGAAATGATCAAAATAGCATCCCACAAGCATCTTTGGCAAGACTGAGATATGTGTTGAAGTTTTCTTTATTCTCAGAATTGGCATTCGTTGAAAAGCTTTGCAAAGACAGCAGATACATTAAAGAAACCAATCCTTGCAAGTTCAACTGTGTAAGATTAAATTAATGAGCCTGATTTTCTGACCTCTGGACTGGTATTGGGGTGACATGAGCAATCTATGAGACCTTTTCACATCCTCTACCACTGGCCCAGCTGAGGAAGAGACTTCTTCCAAATATAGCACTTTTTTTGTGACGCGTGAACCATGAACAAAATTTTGTAAGTCACTTTAAAGTTACTATTATTTAAAACAAAATGACATTAGTCAGTAGTTTTTCTTGAAAGAGAGGATTAAGAAGTATACAAGGATCCTTTTGACAAGCCTGCTGTTGGCTCTCCTCACTGGCTTTACTTTAAAGGCATTTCTCCAGTCTGAGCTGTTTTGATTTATGGTCACTTGAAGTGATCCCTAATGCATCTCTTTTGTTCCTGTTTCCTCTTTAGTTGCCAACTCTCCCAATACAGTCTATTATTCAGGAATTGGTTTAGTTGTGCGTGAAAGGAAGCTTGGTTTATTTGGTTTCAGAGCGTCTCAGCTCCGGGATACGTGTGCGCATGCGTGTGAATGTGTTATACATACAGGAAGAGCTGGTGTCCTTCACTGTGATATTGTATTTTCACACTTGCCTGAATTCTATACTTTCTGTGTTATATTTTATCTTTTTGTTAAATATATTTTAAAAATGGCATCCCAATGGAAACATTGGAAACTCTTATAAATGTATTTAAAATTTTAAACTAAAAAAATTTTTGGCAGTACTGGTAATGTAATCCAGGGCCTCACCCATGATAGGGAACCACTATACCACTGAGCTACATCATCTAGCTCCCAAACTAATTACTGTTTCAGTAGGTTTCTGAGTACTGCAATTATGCTTTTTTGGCTAAAAACAGTAGTTTTATAGGAAATCAGTCCAAATATTATTTTCCCAACCAAACCTGTAGGTATAGTTGCTTCATTTCTTTATATTTCTTTCAATGTTTTGTAGATTAACAATATATTTTGTAGTGTAACAATATATTGAGATTAATATGAATTTTAAGAACAAGAAAACCTCATTTGTTTCTTTTTCTTTTTTGGGGAGGGGACTGGGGATCGAACTCACGACCTTGCCAGGCAGGCACTTGTGCCGATGACCTAAATCCCTGCCCCTCATTAGTTTCTTGTTACACATGCATGTGACCACCAGTCATAGTCTATGCTTCAGGCTTTTATTCTTCAGTGGGTTTGAGGTCACTTCTCCAACAAGCAGGAAAAATCATTCACTAGAATTGCCTGACCCTTTAGAGAATGCTGGCATATATATCTTCAAAATAACACTTATTGACAGATATTCCACCATTCAAGATGGCAGAAAAGAGGCACCCAGGTCTTGCTTTTCTTCCACAAAGAAATGTCAAATTAATAGGAGCTTAGGTGCATTTTGAAGTCAGTGACAGTGGGAAAGCACTGAAATTGAGCAAGAGAGGAACCGAAATCTTTTAAGATTCAGAGACCTGAATTTCAGTAGAGACAGAGAAACAAAATACCCAGCATTTTCCAACCTACTTCCATAGCCAAGAAAAGTCTCTGATTTACAGAATAAAAATGCAAAAGAGTTCCAGGAAACTGTATCAGTGTGGATGCTAGAAATCCTAGCTACCAGAAAGAGTCACAGTTCTCAAAGATTTCCAGTCCACTTACATTATTAAGTAATCTGAAATCTCTACAACAGCTTTGTGTATTTGTCAGCTTTCCTGTTGTGGGACATTAAACACCCACAACTTGAGAAAAGGAGAGGTTTAATTTGGCTCATGTTTTAAGAAAATTTAGTACATTCTCAGATGATTTCAAGATGAAACATGATAGCAGAAGGATGTGGCAAAGCAAAGTTGCTTAGTTCATGGTGACCAAGAAGCAGAGCAGGGAAACAGTGTCATAGGGGAAGAGCCAGGGGAATAGTTATAGTATCCAAGATCCGACTGACTGCATGACTCACCCAGATACACTTCGAAGTGTGCTTCACCAATCTCTTGGGTGACTTGATAAACAATCAAGTAGATACCTCAGGCTAATGAGCACATTCCCCCTCTGTCAGCTGCATACCCTGCACATTTTAAACCATACTTAATCTCCAAATAACCACAACAGTGCATTCATATCTCTACCTAACATAATACAGCTATCTTGCAAACAAATGGAAATAGAACAATACCTTTCGAATGTCTCAACAGTTCTAGCATTTTTTAAAGTTTCAATTCAAAGTGTTTTCTGAGACTCAAGGAAGACGTTTAGCTGTGAAACTCCTCAAAATTCTAAAATAAATTACACAATCTCAAGACGCAATGGTATGGGCATACATTCCCATTCCAAAGGGTGAATAGAAAGAGTAAAACTGAAGCATGACTGAAACTCTTGAAGGCAGATTTTAAATCCTGCAGCTCCATAGCTGGCATCTGGGCACACAGTGTTAAAAATGTGAGTTCTAGGAAACTTAGATGCCCCAATCCTATGGCCTGACTGGTTGCAGCCTTCCTTAACTATTTTCTTAATCACTGAAACACAATACCCAACACCCCCGAATTTAAAGGATAAAAGGTCTTTGGGGGTTTTTTGGCTCAAAATTTGTAGATATTTCAGTGCATAGTCAAGTGTCTCTGAGGCAGAGTGACACGGTAGATGGACATAGCAGGAGAGAAACAGCTTCTGGTACTGCAGTGGGAAGCAGAGAGAGTACACGTTGGGAGGAACATACCCTTCCAGGCCACAATACCAGTGACCCACATCCTCCAACCAGGCTGCACCTCCCAGCATCTCAGTTAGCTATAAATTCATCAGTGGAGCATAATCTACTGCTGAGTATCACATCCCCATGATTCAGTCACCTCCAAGAAGCCCACCTATGAGTACATGAGGCTTTGCGGTGACATCTACATATAAACCATAGCATATCCCATATCACCTCTCCCTTGGGCTGGCTCCACTCATAGTCTGCAGCTTTCCTCAGCAGACATTCCACGTTTCTATCACTTTCAAATTTCTGGTGTATGCAGTGCAATTTCAGCTTCAGTCCCACAGCTTCATGCATTTTCCTCTCAAGGGCTCTTTTCTTGAATTCCCAGACATTACTTTGCAATCTAGATGTAAGCCTCCCTGACTCCCCAGTTTTTACGTTATCCATGCCTTTGAAACTACCATCCCGTGAACAATGCCAACGTATGTTTTCAGTGGAAGCAATAGGCAGTATCCCTTGGACCATGGAAGCAGTAGGCTCTGAGTACCTGAATGGCTGATCACAGTGAAATGATTCACAGGGAACTAATTCCCTAACAACCCCTAGTCAAGCAAAGGTCCCAAGGACCCTCTTCTCAGATGAAAGCTTTACACTTCTCTAATCTTGAGCCTGCATTAAGTGGGGTGTTGCTGATTTTTTGAGAACCACTCACTAAATACCCCATTTCATCTTAATGGTTCTAATATATCCAACAAATATACCTCCTTTGGTTACAACTTTATACATTGTTCCTTTTGGGCACAAATTTAATTTTTCTGTTTACTACTGCCAAGTCCCAACCTTGGGTGGGCACAACCACTAGTAGAGGCACAATGTCTTTTGGTCAGAACCTTTTGACTCTCAAAACAATAAATTGGGTATATATTTGGATCAAGAGAAATTTTCCTATCTTCCATCTATTTGGCCTTGATTCACTTGATCCTAATCAAAGAGAAGTAATCAGTGTGACTTCTCATCCTTTTGAGTTAGGGATAAAGGCAATACTGACCAATAAAGAGAACCAACCAATACTATGGTTTAAGAACCTTGAAGTTCCTTTTATGTCATATAGTAGTACTGGAGTGGACTTTCCAGATGGATGATTACTGCGCTCATGTAGTAATTCAGAGACTCATTCCAACGTGATACTGACAGTCTTCAGCAGATGGTTTGCAAGACTGTTGTAGTCATTGCCTTTCCATCTACTGAAGAAGAAACATGGTAGTAAGTCAATCAGAAATTGCACACTTGTTTCCACTCACCTTTAATGTATCAAGGAGAGTTCCATGGCCATAGCTATAGTCACCTGCAGATGAGTGAGAATTACTATTCCATCTGGGAAATGGGGACAAGACACTTCCCAAGTACAATGTCTTTTATGGAGGAAGGGACAAATGATTCATTTGACAGCTGGCAATGATATTTATGCCCTTTAAATTCAGGACCACTTTAGTATTCTAGCACAAGTATTGTTTTTATTTTTCAAGAAATGATTTCTCACTGTATGAATGGGTATATATGTTATTTAAGCTACAGCTTAATTGACCAGAAATGAACAAGATATCCTGTTGATTCTCTAGTTTATTCAAATTAATATATCCTAACATCTAGGTTAGTTCTAGATTTCTCCTCTTACAACCAATGGAGTAACCCATTTTACTGTAGTTTGTGTAACAAACTGAATAGTTACTCTAGCCATCAGAGATTAAGCAAATTACTTGCAACCATCATATCAGAGTCTGTGCAGCAAGTTTTGAGCATGGTTTGTAGAATTAGAATTTAAATTCTATTCCAAATTTCTAAGATCTCTCATGGACCATAATGATGCAGTTATATATTTCCTTGGTGTTCAGTATAGGTTAAGAAATGACATTTCTTAAACATTTCCTGTATATGGGTATCATTCCTTTTCCACATATACTATTGATTTTTCTTGAATACGAATTTAAACAACTTATTTTCATATCACTGTAGTTATCATTCAGTGAGTGTTAGATGAAATTGTATGTTTCATTGTACTTTTCCACATTCATTCATATCCTGGTTCAGTCTATAGTCCCCTTATGAAATATAAATTAGAATATAAAGTGAGCTTCAGAGACTGGATAAATGGAAAGGAGAGGCAGGCAATGATCTATGTGTGCAGAAGGCACTAATTAAAACTGGTAAAAAATATATTTCTATCTTTTTGTGACTACTGTGAATCTTTGGAAAGACCATCATTTAGCTTTTAAAAAGTATAATATATGGTAATTTTTCTCTTATTACTCAATGAAATTTTTTTTCAAAAATGTTGTAATGTTAGTTGACGGGCATATGTCTATTTAGCACATTTAAAAATGACAAAGCCTTTCCAAATATGTGAAAAATATTTACTTCAAAATTTAAGCATATAAAACTAAGGGATGATTTAACACAAACTTTAGATACCATGATTTAATACAAAATTTAGAGGCCATGCTAGCACTTAATTTAATAATCTGGATTTTAATTACAAATTGTCAGTTTTTTTAATATAATAGGATAAACATACAGGAAAGCAATCTTTCTACACTGAACTTCATTAAAAATCTTATCATTATTAGAAAAATTTACAAGGAAGAAATAGAATAAGGTAAAAGTTAAATAGTATTGTGCTTCTATAACTAAACCTAGATCATCCTCCAAAGCATTAGTTTTCTACCAAAGCCCAATACAACTAACATTCACACTTCACAAGTGCCTAGAGAAAATTCATTTTCCATTAACAATGTCTTCTATTCAGAAAGATGCTTCTGTTACAAAGTAAATTAGTCATATTGAAGGAGGTCACTATATAGAACCTAGGATAATTTATTCAGTTTTTGGCATTCATACTTGGACTAATGTAAGTGAAATACGGGTGCTCATCACTGATGGCATAGAATTTTTTTGAGTAATATTTGTGTAGAGTTTTTGTTTTGTTTTGTTTGCTTTTTTGCTAGAGCCAGGTGTTGGTATGCACAAAAGTGTGGCAGAAGATTAAAGAACATGTGGACACAAGTGAGTCCCAGGAACTTCAAAGTACTTTTGGTTATTAGATTCCTGATAGCAAAATACAGCTGTAGTCATCTTAAAGGTAGAGATTTGCTATTGGTCCAGGCCTCAGGAAAGTGTTAAGATAAAGAGTCTCCAGAATTTATGGGCAGACTCCATTTTTCGCTTTAAATAAGTCTGTCTCAGAGTGATTGCTCTGATTCATCAAAAGAACAATTTCCACAAGTGAATTCATATGTGAATGTTTGGTGCCTCTTTCCCAGTTTGTTCTACAACATATTTCAATGTATTCTGCCTCTCCAGGGTTATCAAATTCTTTCTGAGTCAGAGGTCATGCTTATCTGCCACTTGCTTGCAGAATTCCTTTATGCTAGAGAACTGGGTGGAAACATCTGGATTCTACTTATTGAAGGATGCCTGTTTTCCTTAATAGCACAGCCAAGAGAAATAATGTCCTCATAGTAAATGAGTTTTAAGATGATTATAAAACTATGTTTGAAAGAGTCCAATAACTCCAAAGAATTTTAAATATATGAGTAAATTTTAATGAACCAAACTCAAATTTTCACTATTGAAAATATGCTTTGAAGAGATTGTCTGTAGTGGACTGAATTTAAAGTAGGCGCATGTCAGTGTGTGTGTGTGTGTGTGTGTGTGTGTGTGTGTGTGATATTAACTCTGCTATCGTATTACTCTTAGCATTGAAACTGGAGATATACAATTGTGACTGTGCTTTATCAGAGCTGTTTTAAATGAAGTTATTCTACAATTTTATTTAGATGACTACAGAACCTGGAAAAGTGTTACTGCTATGAAGTACGTCAGGCTGCATCTATCCATTTATCTATCTATCTATATGAAACTTTGTGCTGTCAGCTTTGGAAAACTCACTCC